>VWYP01033079.1:11179-27934 GCA_013400435.1 Pycnonotus jocosus | reverse complement strand
GGGGGGTGTGATTTAAGACAATAGAAGGCAGAGAAGGCGAAGAGGCGATGTCCGCCCCGGGGGGCGCGGGAGGGACGCGGGGCAGCGGCGGCAGCGCGGCTCCCCCGTCCGCCGCAGCGCAGCCGGCAGCGCATTACAGCACGCATTACATCACCGCCTTTGTGCAGGGCTGAGCCAGCGCGCAGCTCGGGGGAGCGCTGCCAGAGCTGCAGCCCCGCATCCATCCCCCAAACCGCACGGAGCCAGGAAAAGAAGCGATCTGGAGTCACGTCAACCTGCCTCTCCCCGCACTGCCGAAAAGCCTCCCCAGCCGATCCCTTTGGGAAATTTCATTAGAGAGAAAAAGACCCTTAGCACGTTTAGCTTTATGAACGGATTTCAGACAAGAATAAACAGAAAGGATTTTGCAGATTGTCACGACTAAGAAAGGGAGATTTCATTCTTCATTTATCAAATTTGTTCTAGCAGATTATCTCCTTCAAGATGACAAAGGCAAGCAGCCCGAATCTCATTAGAGCTACATTTAACACAGCTACTGAACAACACAAATTTAACCTAAATCAAGGCTGGGTTTTCTTCGTGAACTCCAACTTACTCAGCGCCTACGTTATTGCAATGAGAAAAGATTAACATCTTGCCTTCACTTTCTTCCATTTCTGCAGACAGCTACACGTTACTATAAATGCAGCATGTGCACTTTCACGACTCTGGTCAGAAGCACACTCCCCAGCTCAGCACCCAAATCCGGCATTTCTCAGCAGCTCACCTATCCTCCAGTCATGAGTAAATAAGGTTCAATCTCATTTTTATTAAGGATATGTAGCATATGCAATACAAGACAAAGCAAGCAGCTCCCAGTGCTACTTAGGACAGAAATCTGTAGATATAATGTTCCAAAGACATTCAGATAACTGTTTCTACAGCTTTAATATTCACATGCATCATCAAATGATTGGTATCTATTACAATAATGTTTCTTACAATTAATTATATTAATATTTCTTTGTGAAAACAGTTATTTGAAAGTAGAGGCACTGCATTGTACTCCCAAGTGCAATCAAATCAAATTCTCCTTCAATTTAAAATAACATCATGTATGAAATATTGCTCATTTTATAGATCAAACTAGTAAAAAGCTATTTAAACTTGACTGCAATTTACTACTTCCTACTACTTGCCAGCACAACAAATGCAGCCTAATAGTTGTGAGCATTCACTACTGCACGCTAAATTTTTAACACCTTAACTATGGATGTTGATCTGGTTGCTCTCATTGAAATAACAAATATAGTTACTCTTCTGTTAGCACAGACAACAAGTATTCACCCATCAGCTTTACCCTTCAGTCTTCTAAAGCATGGATAGTACAAAGATGCTATATGCCCAGACTATCTAGCCATTCACCTCCATAACACTACCTGCTAAATATCAACACCAGCAAATGTTTTCCATAGTATTTTATTTCAATAGAGGGCATTCCTCACATGGGCATGTTCAAGCACCTCTGATCCATGCCTTTAAAGAACATGCTGAGACTTACCAGGCGTTATGCAGTATTCTATAGATACCATGTGATACCATCTGCAAATCAGGGTAACTACAATGATTCAGCCACTGGAAGTTAACAGTATTTTAATTAAGTTCACAAAAGTGGCCTAATTTAAGCTCAATTAAAATGGGTTTGTTGGTCTTCTACTACACTGACTCACTCTACAAAAAATTCTAAATGCATATGATTTCCTGGAAAAGCTCTTTGAGACAACAATAGGAGCTAACATTTTAATTGCATTAAAAAGCAGCAAAGTACTTTGGCATGTGTATGAATCCATTACTTCAGAAGTCTACAATGTATTTTAAAAGCACTAGGTAAGATTTTAACAATGCCTCTGCCTTCAAGTCTTCAGTTCCTGATATTATAGATTCACAAAGCTGTCTCTGAAGATTTTAAACTCTAAAACCAATTAGCAGTCCATAGGTGTACTTCTAAGTGACCTAGCAAGCTTAATTAGAAAGATTAACTTCTGTAGAGTCGAACAGCAACAAAAGGGGAATTAGATTTCTTTTAAGCTGGTTTCATTGTTATTATTTACACACCCAACCCTTCTCATCACATTAAAACACAGGTTTATGGCATCAGTACAGCAACAGTTGCTATATTGTTTAGTTTGGCAAATATTTTTATTTTTGCACATTATTAAATAAGAAGCATTTTTTACTTAAGTGCTTTTGGTATAGGGCCACTATTGTTGTACACAAGTCATTCTCACTTGCTTTTGAGCTCCAATACCCTGACATCCAATTCAAATTGCCAACTCTCATATCTATTATTATTTATAAGAAAATCCTGTAATGTTAACTCATGTCAGAGGTTTACTGAGTCTTTTTTTTTAGCCTGGCAGCTATTGTAAGCTTGAACAGGAAGCAGTAGCACATCATTTTTCAGCACAAGCCATTTTGGTATAGACAGATAATGAATGTATTCAGGACTCAATACATGGGGAAGTGTACTGAGTCCAACATTATGTACCAGAGCACAGTTAGACTGCAAGACCTGGACTGCAGGTCTCCATAACAGACTCCCCCAAAAGTGTTCACAGCTGATACATCTAACAGCCTCCTTACTCAGCACAAGTGTATACAACCAGCATCATGTAATGCATTTGGTATTTTAAAACGTTCTTCCCAAGTCCTTTCTACATGCAGCTCTCCTGATACACTTTATCCTCACTACCACTGCATCAACCTTGTTCATGCTGACAACAGGTCAGTTCATTGGCAGCACTTGATTGTAAGGGTAGTAATAAAAGTAGATGGAGCATTTTATCTACTGTCCATTTACATGTATCAGGAGGACTAGTCCAGATGTTACTGAACAGAACCTGAAGTATATGTACAGCAGTATGAGATGTCTGGAGACTCCCTCCTCCAGCAGATGCTCTGACACAGTACATTTCCATTGTCTTGAGAATCAGAAACGAGACTTAGTCCACTACCACACACAACTCAGGTGTGTACAAATTTATCCCAAATAGCTCAAATCAGTGCATTTCCAGTGTCAACTGAGTTCCGAATTCAGTAACTGAGCATCAAGCACAAACTCTGTGGCTTCTAACCCTTGAAAGAAGGAGCAGTAAGCAAGCTAGCAGGATATATTAGTCAGAACACTAACATTGTCAGCAACAAAAATGTCCTGGTTTCAAAGCAGACTTAAAGTGGTACTATCATCTCAACACCTATTGAAAGCAATTATGAAGTACTTGAGACTTCTAAAAATCAAAACTTTGAACTAACAGGACTTACTCCGTCACTTATGCTTGAAATAATTAAATGCATGATAACATTAAGAACCTAAGTTACAGCACCACAATCCAGCATCTCCACTTGCCTTCTTGATAGCTTTGTTTTGTAAAGGAAGTTCACTTAAGATTCAAAATCAACAAAGCTGAAGTTTATTTGGATTTATGAGAAAATACCTTGAATGAGCCCAGAAGAGTTCTGAAACAGGGCCAATATCAGAAGCTTAAGTTCTCTATCAAACGTGAGGGTTGCTGGCAGATGTGAGATAATCCCATCCTTACAGAAGGCCTGCTTTTGACCTCTCTGGGTAATTGAAAAATTACCATGAAAATAACTTTTCAAATGCTATTAAAATCACTTTTCAAATGTCTGTTCTTCCATCCACATTTTTTTGAACTGTCATACATCAGGTATTTGGCTCAATGACTTTCTGTGGATATAAGCTCCTTGACTTTGACAGACTTTTTTTTAACTTTCCAATTTAGCACATACTATCCCCCATTAAAAGGCATCAGTATTTAAGAATTTGATTACTCATAAAGGCTTCCTATTAAATGTGACAGTCAAGTTTATTGTGATTTCCTGGTTTTTGTTGCTGTTGAAACTGTTTGAAATGGCTTATGATTCTGAACAATAGCCCTTTATCTCCACCGAATATTTGCTCTGCTATATCCAAATAACTGAATCACTCTTAGATTAGAGTTATAACAAGAAAGAATTGCTACAGAGCCTCTAGATAGGAAGTACAACTTTCCAGTCTGCTTCAATTTCACCAGTTTAGCCCAGTTGCTACCTGGTAGTTTTTCAGCACCTGCCAATAGATTACAACTGAACTAAAGCCTTCATTATACCAGGCATTGTAACTTCTTCTATCAAAGATATTAATGCAACATGATACAGGTAGACAGGAAGCAAATATTGGCAGCTGGTAGACAAAGATTCAGAGGAAAGTTACTTGTAGTTTTTTGAAAAGGCAGTAATTAATTATTAAGCATTAAGACTTAACCAAAGTGCTAACTCAGAAGTCCACTATGAAACTAAAATACTTTGATTTTTCCGGTACAGACATCTGTGCAAACAGTTATTGATAGCTCATGAAATGGTTATGTGGGCAAATGTGTGCACACAGGCACTGGCTCACACCAAAAGCCAAGGAATGGGCTCTGTCAAGTTCCATGCAACTGCACTGTCACAAGCATAATTCAGTGAACATTGCCTTTTAGTGGCAGTGCCAGCTTAAGCCAGAGTTTTACAGTAATTACCAAAAGCAGGCTGGGGATTCTTAGTTTGATTAATCAGTACCTGTCAGTAGTCTACTATTACCATGTTAAGTCAAATATCTATAACTCACTTTACATATTATACTGTTAAAAAAATGTAGGCTGAAATACTCATCTTTGTCTTCCTTAAGGGAAGTTACTGGTCAATATCAGGGCACTCCATCCACATGGGTATGTACACCTCCAACAGGAAGGCACAGGGATATCAACACTGACTGCCTATAATTAACCCATATGCCTATAACATATCACACAGCAAAAGACACATATAATGTAGACTTTAAAAAAAAAGAGTCCCTTATGCTTAAATTGACAACTGAAAAAACAAGAGAAAATATGATCTACTTGCTCAACACATGCCTGGTATCTCTGCACACTGATAAAGTACAGTAGGATAACACTGTATTAGTGAAGAGCTGGTTCTAGAAACTGACCATTGAGCTAATCCAGTTTCAAAATTCCAGCCCATTAAACACACAGGAAATTAGTTACATAAACCAACTACACCCATATATTTCTATTCATGGGTACCACACATTAGCAGCTCAATTGAATTTGGATTTTGACATACTGTGGCACACGCAGTATGTTACCTGTAAAGTTAACGGTATGTCATATACCAGCTAGAGTCTTCAGCTGGGAAAGATCTTCAGTGGCTCTCTTTGTTTCCCAGAAGATAAGCATATTTCTTTTTAAGGGAAGCATCATGGAAACTCTGCATTACAATAATATTAACCTATAGCAGACAGGAGCACTTGTCGGAAAACCACAGATCAAATTACAGAGGCCAGAATTACTGCATAACGCCAGTCAGCTACAATGCCATCCTCTGAATTCTTCACTTTCTAGAATAGCAGCTTTAGAGCAAGAAAACAACTGGCTCAAAGATCATCTTTAAACAAATAGTTGTCAGGTGAGCAATGCTATTTTGACACAGGCAGCCATTTGCTTATCTGTGTACATCCTTTATCTCTAGAGTCTTCTTCCTTTACTTGGAAGTGGTATTCGCCCCGAACACACCACAGGCATTCCTTCTTCATAACGAGTTCAGTATCTGCATTTATGCTCCCTTCAGTGGATGACTAATATTACAAGCACACTATTTTGATTGACACCTAATACCATAGCTGCCATTATCACTTACATCATGCTAAAACATGAAGTGTTACCCACATCTATTTGGAGAGTAAAAGAATACAGAATTACTTTGACACATTGTCAAGTACTGTCAAGATTCACCCACCATAGCTATGTTTTCTGTTTCTCCATCTTACAAGGTCATTAACTAAGAAGTAGAGATGATTTTACCACATTATAGCTACATATTCAATTTCATTTTGAGTATTATACAATAACACACTAGTACAACACAAAGTTCAAGAAATAGTCAAGTGACTTACCATTTAGAAGTATCAGTACACCAGTTTTTTGTTTTGCATCCCATTTATAAGAACACATTGTTCATACTCCCAGAGACTCAATACATCTGTGGCAAACAGAATGGATAAGCTAAACAGTGCTTGGGAACAATAGCACTTTAAACCCTTATGCCTGATCAGGAAAAATGAACCTCTATTTCAAAACACTCAGACTTGAGTTCAAGACCCCAGTAAATTTGATATAGTTTCCATAAATGCTAGGTTTCTATCTACTATTTCTAAGTCAAAACATCTTTCAATCTTGTTTGAGCAGTCACATGAAAAAAGGTACAGTACATGTCCCAAATCCAAGTCATCTTTGTCAATGTGTATCTTCTGCCTGTACCGTTTGCTTGCCTGTCAGTTTGCTTAACAGTT
Organism: Pycnonotus jocosus; assembly: GCA_013400435.1. Taxonomy (NCBI): domain Eukaryota; kingdom Metazoa; phylum Chordata; class Aves; order Passeriformes; family Pycnonotidae; genus Pycnonotus; species Pycnonotus jocosus. The sequence continues at coordinate 21,561 of VWYP01033079.1, read as the reverse complement.
GCTCTGCCTGGATTTACTACCAAATAGGCTTTGACAATGATTGCTATTTAATCCCATGTAATACCCAGATGCAACTGTTCCCAGCTCAGAGGACAGTTTAAAAACACAGTCTCCTTCCCAGCTACATACAAGCCTGGAGACGTGCTAGAAATCTTATAACTGCAAACAAAATTCAGTAATAGAAAGGACCACTATTGTAAATACCAGCTATTAATCTTTTGTGTATTTACCTGTGGTAAGAAAAATATTATTATTATACGTTTCTTTACTCCTTATCTAAAATTTCAGTTTAATAAACTGAACTTTCTAATGCTTTTACTTAGGCAATGACACTGCAATAAAACTGAATAACAGAGTTCATCACCTGAGTGTCTGGACTTAAGCCACCCACCACTAACAGCAAAACATGCCATTGTAATTCAAACTCAACAGTCAACCCACTCATCTTACACAAGCCTACTATTTCAGTTGTAGAATCTGTACAGTAGCTGGATGTCCACTAACAATTCTCAGTTACTCCTGCCACCTTTAGAGCTGTCGGCTTCAAGGATCTGCAGGTTTTTTTGTATTTGGATCAACTGTAAATTTAATCTTATGTTTTATTTTTATGAATTATATGATCTAGATTTGTTACTCAAAATACCTCAGTGTACACGAGAACTTGCTAGCAAGGAGATCCTGCATAAGTATGTAACTAGGTCTAAAATTATTTCCCTAATCATTTCATCTCTGCTTATCTTTACTTGAAATAGAATCCTTCAATTTTACCTGAACATCCTTACCCCAGTTTCTAAAATGCTTATCCTCCTGAAGAAGATACTGCCATGACCTAAAGTTAACATACACACTGCCTTATTAAATGACAACTGAAGTGATATATTTTATCTTGATCTCTAAAACACAAGAAAGTCCGTTCCAAAGCAAAACTAAAATCCCCTACCAACACCCTCGTCTTCTCTCTAGTTACTACTCGAAGATATAAACCAATAACCTGTACAATTATTAGCTAGCTGATAATCATCATTTCAACATAAGACATATCTAAGATTTAGATAACACTCTCCATCAACAATTTAATTAAGAAAAAACTAAGCATTAGTAGGGTAACAACTCATGCCAACAGCACCAGATGATAAAACTTAAGATAAATACAGTGAAGAACAAAATATTCTGACTTAAAGTTAATGTTTTATTCTTTCAACATCACAAAACAAAATCTAACATACCCGAATAATATAACCTATGGTTTTAAACTTCTTAATGCCATCTAGGAGAATGAGGGATTACTACACTCAAACAAAAGAAATTGGCTCATTTGGGTGAGTTGACAATGACAAAACACAAAAAAAAGTAAAAATTTCAGTCATTTCCCAACAGCTACACATGTGCTAGCACAAGAAATCCAGGCCGTAACTGAAGCATTTCTGGGCAAACTGACTCAATGTCCCTACTCCAGGACAGCTCTTGTGAAGTGCCACATCTTATCAGACAATGGTTTAGCCCTACTCACAGGCAGCTGTCTCAATGCTTCAGGAAAAGCAGAATTCTGACTTGGCTTCTGCATTACCTGAGTTACCCAGTTTACACCACAGAAAAAAGTAATACACTTATTTGCTTTAAATTAGGCACTGCCATTTCAGTGCTGAAAGAACTCAAAGACAAATATTTAAGATGATGACCTCAAATTAAGACAGTCCTTCCTCTCACACTGTTCTGTGGAATACTACCGTTGTACTGTACAGCAGAAGTATTTTGGCAGACAAAGACTCCAGCCTCCTGTCAGCACTAGTCTTCCGCAGACTTGTTTAACAACTTATACAGCAAAATTAGGAACAAGCCAGATAACTCCTGCATAATTTGCCAATACTTTGCAAACCCTGCCTTTGGTTTCCAGGACTTCAAAACAAAGCAGCATGATTTTGTTAAAACAGTTAACAGCAGATTAGCTCATTTTAAAAAAATTGATATAACTAAGAAACTCCTTTTTTAAGCAAATCAAGAAAGACATAATCTCCTTCCACCATTTTCCTGTGCTCATCATGTAGCAGAATGCTTCCTGATGCACACATCAGAAAGTGTGTCACTGGCAGTCAGCTACACAAAAGAGAAAGCATTTGATCTGTGCCACAGTCAGCGTGTCAATCCCCAGCACTAATACCTTTCCCAACTAACCTAGGACACAGCCTGTCCCTAGCTGATGGCCACCACAACTCTATGTCAGTCTACACAAAAAGAAAATTAATAAACCCCTCATTCTTCTTCAGGAAATGAGAGTACAAAGGAAACCAACAAGGAATCTCTTTCAGCAGTTTCCAGACAACATGCCTCTAACATGACTCAGGCACTTGAAAGAGTGTTTTACCACGAAACACTGCTCCATACATCAGCAATTACTTCAGTAAGACTATGCCAACTATGTAAGCAATTCAACTTAGAACAGGGTGCCAGGGTTTACTGCTGAACATGAATACAGCTCACTGTGAAGGGCCAGTAAGTATCTGTGTAGTACTACAGCTGACCCTGCCAACATCATGCGGGCAAACCCATCAAAGAAACGATTTTCTCTCAAAGAATTGGAAAAAATAAACCCAAAAACACAACAGTCTAACACACGCTACCTAACTCCAAGTTAAACATGGATCACACAGCAAACTCTTTCATTTGCAGTGGCAATGGCAGGCCCATTTGGGCCAGGCCTGCAACTATTCCCTCTACCCAGCCACTGCCTGGCACAGCCTGGCTGCATGGGGACAGGGAGAAAGGAGCCCAGCTGCCTCTGCCTGTAACCCTGAGACCACCAGCAGCCGCTAACTCACCCCTCAGCACACACAGACAAGTCTCCGAGGCACAAACCCACATCCTGTTGCAACAGCCTGCATACCTAGCGAAAGCAGCAGCACACGTGGTGAAGCTATAAACTGACCACTGTCCCCATTTTCTATGTCCTCTCACAGAGTCTCATCCCCATGTTAGTCTTCTATTTTTTCTTGAAGCAGCAATGCAGTATTAAATCATCAAGTTAGAATTTACTCCATTTTTCCTGACAAAATTTGTAAATCATTCTTTTTAGTTTACATGAGCATGTAAGAGATTTGGATTTGCAGCTTACAGGTAAACTTTTTACTAGTCATAGAAACAATTCTCATTCTGCAAATCCTTTTTTTTTAATATTAAATCTTATTTGAATTTAATTCTCAGTACATTCTTGCTTAAAAACATTAAATGTCAGTGAATATTGAAATTCTTGCTATACCCTTCAGGTGACCAGAAGCCTGTGACTTGAAACAAGTAAACCAAAATTTCTCAGATAACAAGGGTACCCGGGTCCATTTTAGGACCCTGAAAGCCAAAGCAGCTGCCACTGGCTCTGCGTAACGGGGATCCTGGCTCCAAACACAGAATGGCTCAGATTGGAAGGAGCCTTCAGAGGCTCACAGCTCAGCCTCCTGCTCAAAGCAGGATCAGCTCTGAGGTCAGACTAGGTTGCTCAGGGTTTAATGCAACTGAGTCCTGGAAATTTCCCAGGGCCATATTCCACAGCCTCTCTGGGTGACTTCTTCCAGAGCTCAACTACCCCTGTAATGAAAACCTGCCATGTTTCAGCTCATGACTGTCTCTTGTTCCTCCCACCATATGTATGAAGAAACTAATTTCTCAGTTGACTCTTTCTCAGTATGAGAAAGCTATGATTAGGTACCCCTGAAGCTGCCTTGTCTCCAGATCAAACTTCAGCAATATTCAAACAATATTCAAACAATATTCCAGAGAGTGAATACCATGTGAAAACTGATTATGTCAATCTACCAGCTAACTTCCTGTGGACACAGCCCAGGACTGCTGCCCTTCCTCACTGCTAGAGCACACTGCTGGCTCATCTTTAGCCTACTGTCCAACAGGACAGCCAGCAATTTCTATACACAGCTGCCATCAACCACCCAGCCCCCACACTGTATCAATCCACTATTGGTTGATCCTCTCCTCCCTGAATCCCCTTTGTGGGTACAAACACCTGGTAGATCTTCGTGGTGGAAAAGAGGAACTCAACCTCTGCATCAGTGGAAATTAAACCACCCACCCCACTCTGCAACAGCACGTTTTCCTTCTTTGTTCTCCTTTTGTTAATGTTGCAGCAGCACTACTTGTGGCCCTCAATGTCTACCTCTTATTTCATGTCTAGCTGGACATTTGCTTTCCTTTGCATTGCTACTTGGCATTTTTTCTACAGATTAACTATTAACAAACTTTCTCAGACATCCCCTAATTCACTGTCTCAAGAGCTTTCTCCTTGAACTGATTGCTCCTAAAGTCTATTTTATCTTTGGACTCATCAAGGAAAGTATAGCATGACAATTTCACTGTGCATGGAGACATTCCTTGCTGTTGTTTCGTTTTCACAACCTGTTACAACAGTCCAAGTCTACAGATGGGCTTTCTACAGTTACCACTGAGCACCTAGAAATACATTTCCTAAATGTATTTCTCATGGTTACATTCTTATTTTCTTCACCCAGAAACAAGCTTATGCTTAAAACAGGGAACAATTAGAGGAAATGGTGAATCACCTCAGAAAACCCCATGTATTTATCACATTATTAATCTTCCTGCTAAAAATCCAGGTGATTGCAGCAAGTTGTTAAACAAATGTAGATAGACTGGAATATTGGCAGTAGATTGGCATAGTTAAATGCTAACAGTATCACAGGCCTATAAATTGATCTCTGGGAAAAAAAAAAGTGACAGAGGAAGCACTAGCATTGTAAATATATGAAGAAAATCTAAGAATTCTTTTACTGACCATTAAATCATAGCAATGTTTTCCACAATTAAATCTTCAGTGAACCAGTCATCTAGTTCAAAACTGTAAGGTTCCAGTAAAACATTATAAACAATTGTAGGATTATTTACTCCTGTCAGTGGAAACCCAACGGTTTAGCCACTTGCATCCACTTCCCTTTAGCAATTTTCTGCCAAAGGTTAACAGAGGGAATGGCAGCTCTTTGTAATTTCAAACACTCTATCCAAGAAAACTGGCCAATCCTGGAGGTGCATGTATAAAATGTTGTCTGTGCCCTTTTAACAAGCCAAAAATCCAACAGATACAGTCATAGTCTGTTAGGGGAATTGTAGCAAATTTTCAGACAAATAAGGCATTCTACTTGGGAGGCTGAGAAATACAATAAGCATAATGGATGGTTAGACAAAAAATGCTATGCTTGCAAACTACAGCCCACAATAAATCATCTTTCCAGGAATACATCTATCTTCACTGACAGGAAGCAAAGTAAAACAGCTTCTAAAAGGGATTTTGCCAAATAGATGAAACTACTTTCTTCTTTAGATAAAGACAACTGAAGTCAGGTCCTACACTCAACATTTGTTTTGGTCTTGACCACAGTGACTTCTACGACTCCTATATGTAAAACAGCAGTAGTAGCCCAAGAGGGATCAGTTCTGATATTGCCATTCCTAAATAACCACATGGCATTAATCAGTGCGGGTGCCACAGAAAACATAATTTCACAAATGCTTCTGCTTATTATAGCATTTTTTAGCTATTATGATTGTGATAGGTTTAGCTGCACTTGATTCAAGTGGTTTCCAATTCCTCTTGCCAACACAGGAGAGAAACTTTGGTCTTCCAAATACTGCAATCCAGTGATGGGAAAATCCTTCCTCATTGCAGGTGAGCAAACACTCAAACTAATTTGTATCTAGCAGGTTTGATTATCACAGAGAACACATGGTAACAGACTTTAGGTTGTAAAACCCTTCAAAACACCACCCATGAAAAACTACTTATCTTAATTTTTAGAAGTCAGTTACAATTACAGTTCTGAACATTACAAAAATGTAATGTTTTGCATTACATTTTATTGTAATGTTTCCTTTCACTGCTCATGTTTTGCACCCTCTCAAGAGATCACCTTCCTGTAAAACTTCTCAGTATAGTTTTTTAAAGGGCGTTTTTTCCATCATGTGGCAATCCCTTCAATGCAGTAACTGTAGGCTCTGGCCAAAACAAAAGGAAGGGAGCTCATCTCCCTTACTCCAGCGGCTCTATTGAGGGGCTTTTACACTGTAAACTGCCCGTTAAACAGAGATGGTCACTGGTTGCTGCATCCTGCTTACCTGATTTGACAAACTGATCCATTTCAAGTCCACTGAAGTATAACGACAAACCAACAGATGACATAATCCTCATCTATAACACTAAGGTGATGGGGCACTAAGCATTTTAGTCAAATTCCTTAGGAATTGACAGCTAAATACTGGGTCAGCCCTGCATAACAATCCTGCCTGCAATATACAGTATCTTTTTTAATGACCAACTTTCAGGTTAGGCACCTCCAACTTCTGCATACTTGAAATCTATTTCAGCAGAAAAGTTTCCACCATCTAGCTTTCCTCCTCATCCACTTGCAACTAACCTCATTTCATTTCCTTTCTATTAAAATGACAATGATCCACATTAAGAAGGTCAGTCCACAAAGTCAGTCACCAACATTTATTTGATTTTTTTAAAAAAAATCAATTTCATCTGCCATTGAAATGCATCTCTCTCTGCAGAAGTTATATAACTGGAAATATGATTTCTGTCCAGCTAAAATATTTTTAAACGTCAGTATCAGACCTGACTTAAAAATGTGTTGATAATAACTCATTTTCTAAAACTAGTTTATCAACTCCTAAGAATCTATAAATGCCGACCTTGTTTCTCACATTAAATGTTTCTAGCACCCTGAAACTTAAGCTTTGATTAACTGCATTTAGATTTTACATGATTCTGTAAATATACACATTATTTAGACATCAGAAATATTTTAATTGGGCTGAAATAGGCATTTCATTTCTATCCCATTGAGGTGACACATATTTAACTATGAAAACTAACATCAGCCTCCAGAACATGCTTTAAAGTAATGCTGTAGAACTAAAAAATGCCAAGTGATAACAGCAGCACTTTTTTGTAAAACTGCAGTTGAATCTCTCAATGATCTCTCTGCCTTTAAAGCTTCTTTTGTTTAATGTTTGAACTATTTTTATTGTAAATTTCAGATCAAATAGCAATGACAGATTATCTCTGGATGCGTTTCAGGGAAATTAGCAAAGGTTTGTTTGTTTTAAACAGATAAGGAGATAAACTAACAGGAATGTCTTAAAGTTGGCTACTTGTGTCAAGAGCAGAGGTGTAGTATAATAACAATTTACAACTTCTCTTTCTCAACCTGCACCCTCAAAAAACCCCCTCTTGGCAAAAGGTATGCTTTGTAACAGAGATGAAGTTAAACATATATTTCTGTATGAAACTCCTACTCAGAGAAAATGAATTTATGACTTGAGGTAAAACTTACATTAACAAAGTTCTTTAAAGCCTTGAAAAGCATAACATGCAGAACACCTAAAATGAACTTTGAGAGATTCATTTTGGAGCGTGAAATGCCAACCACAACATACAATCTAATATTAAGCTCTGCGTGCCTGATCAGTATGTACCACTAATGCTTAATGATTTTGTGTAGACTTTTGAAGTTCTACATAATTATTTTCCAGTTTTTCTAAGAAAATGTCTCAAATATGCAAAATTCTCTCCCAACATACCTAGAAAACTTCCACAACACTTAACCAATCTTAGGTTAAATTTAAAAAAATAAAATTAAATTAAAAATATAAAATGTCTTTGGTATCCTCTGCCTTATCAAATATTAGCTCATGTTCAAAACACAATATTCAGAGTAAAGATCTGATTTTATTTGGGTTTTTGTTGATTTGTTTGGCTTGGGGACAAGGGAGGGGATGTGAGACTTAAGCAGAGAACAAGAATCTATAGTCTTTTCCTATGTTTTTATGGCAGTAAAATACTGAACTTTCATGTACTCTTGGAATCATTTTCTAACCTTTACAAAAGGATCCCTATTTTTCTAAGCACAGACTCTTCTCTGAGCTACCTACTTTAAGGGACTTCTAAAGCCATCCAGAACGGGGTTTACGTGACAACTATGTAGATTCATTCCACACTCACCAATTAAGCACAAAGTACAGCCTGTAACACAAATGCAATTCTGGTGGTATCAGGTACATCAAGAGCCAAGAGGTCAATTCAGCCTCTATGTCCAGCTCAGCTCTCAGCTGAGTTGCACCATTTTATTAAATCATGTATGTACTGTAGCAAGCCTACAGAGAGCAAATCTCTTTAGACAGGCTAACAACAATGCAATCAGACTGACATGAGCTGAAAAATGCTTCCATTTCTTTCTGGTATGTTAGAGCACCCAGCTCATGGCACTGCACCCATGGAAATGGTTATCCAGTTAAAAAAGAACTTCACAGTTCTCCAAAATAATTGTCACTGGCTGGTTTTGTTCTTAATGCCCATTTATCAATTAATAAATTGGTTTTTGTCTAGCCCACACCCAGACTTCATGGAATCCAAGACTGCTCAAGGCAAACCGAGGTTTGAAAAAAATATTTTAACTCCTGGAAGAGAGAGATCAACTCCATATCCCAGCTTTCACTAGTCAGCTGAGAGGGTCAGACCTGATCAAAAGCAATCCACAAAGCTATTTCAACATGACAAATTCCTACACAAAGATACATCGAAGTAAAATCAAACTCCATTTCAAAAGGTTCACATGACAAACAGAGGACACAAGGAGAAACCAAACACTTACCTTTGAGCTTCACCCAAATGTATTCCACCCCCTATAGCTTCTATTTGAATTATTAGCAATTTATTTTTCCCTTGGCTTACCAACCATTGTAGTCCAACTGAAAAACTCCTGAAATTTCACTGAGGGAAAAAAAAATCTTACTATTCTAGACCTACAATAATACTAATTTATAAAGGCTGGAAGATTTGTAAAACAAGTGCAATAGTGAATCTGCATTTTTATTCACCTATAGCCAGAACGCACCTTTCAAGGCACTGGTGTAAGTCATCAAGATAATCATTAGATAACCTATATAAACTCACAGCTGAACTAAATAGCCAACAATTCTTTTTAAGACAAGAATTCTCTGATGTATGCAAAAAGGAAAAGGCTCCTGGTTACAGGACACGTTAAAGCCTGTTTGAAACCTAAATCCATTAAGACTGAATTTAGGGATTATGAACAGGTGGAAACACTATAAACTTAGGATTTTTCATCTCTTGCCTGTATCTATCATTCCTTCTTATATATTCTTACACTCAATTGATAAACAGCATTGGTTTACAAACTTCATTCTTAACTGTTGTGTTTAAACCCCAAGAAGAATTCTTTTAACTACTAATGACACATATAGAGCATAGAGGAAGAGGGTGCATACCTTTTCTGCTTGTGTGAGAGACCTTAGAGCACAGAAATATAGCAGACAGTTTCAAGAACTCCAGTATAAAACAGAAAAATTAAAAACAAATAAATATAAAACATCTGGATTTCTGCCAGGTAAAGAGTTGGAGTTTTGATATTTATCTTTTTTTGTTCAGAAAAAGCATATGAAAGGACTTCATTTTTCCAGAACTGGCCACTTGACAGTGTTACTACTGACTGCTCCAGAGAGTTCCAACATCTCAGTTATCTTCAGCCCTGAGCTTGACTGAACAGCAGCTTTGTCACACATATACCTGCCAGCCAGTAGGACCAGCAGCAAGCTTAAGGTTAATCTTGCAAACACAAACCCACTGGACACAGTGAAGCCCAATCAGAGACTTCAGTCCTGTTATGGTTTTATATGTCTTTCACATTTGAATGCATTCTGAACTGTTAGCATCTTCTATGGCTTTAGCTTATAAAGCAGCTGTATAATTGCAGCAGCTGCTCTTTAGTTCATCGTATTTCAGTTTAAAATATTTTTGTTTAGACTTAAAAAATCCTAAGAACTTCTTTTTATTGTTCCTCTCATGATACCATCAAACAAGGGTTTGCCAAACTAAGCTATTTATATATAGAGATTTCATCTGCTAAAACTGGGCTGAAACAAGTAAAACAAGGCCTGCCCTACCAAACTACAGACAGACACTGAAGTGATCAAGGAAGCACCCAAACAATTAAGATCTGGTTTCCTTGGAAGCCTTCCTTTATTAATTGTCAACCCACTGTGACATACCACCCTTAAGGGGATGAGAGCACCTAAGATTCATAGATGCTTGTGGCTGAAAGGAAGGCAAAAGTCAGAAGGTCCATAAGAGCTCATTTATTAGTAATTACACACCTGGCATGGAAATTGGTATGTTAGTCTCTGACTTCCTACATAAGCACATGGCAGTAGGTTTTGGATAAAGAGATAGGGTGAAAGGGAAGAGAGATGAATTAGGGAGGGAGAAAGACAAAAAAAAAAAAAAAAAAAGGATCACCAGTCCTGGCTTCAGTGTTAATCTAGCCAGGATGTCTAGGGTCCTGAGG
>VWYP01033079.1:0-11097 GCA_013400435.1 Pycnonotus jocosus | reverse complement strand
AAAAAAAAAAAGGATCACCAGTCCTGGCTTCAGTGTTCATCTAGCCAGGATGTCTAGGGTCCTGAGGAGCACATGTGCACAGACCTCGGTCTTTTTACAGACAAGTTTTTCCCACCCTGGAGATAAGCTTTCCATGCAAATTAGTTATCATCACAGTACACTTCTCTAGATCTTTCTGGAAGAAAGATCACAACATTGGTCCCTGTGGCTTTCACCAAGTTCTCACAGTGCTCCTAGATCATTTAATGTGTTGAAGAAAGTTGAGTTACTCTTAAAAGAATCAGAGTTCCCTTCACAGTAACAGGCTCAAATCTAATCTTGACATAAGCTTCTAAACACAACCAGAATTCTGGAAATTTTTATTCAGGAAGCTGATACACATATGCCACCTGATAAAGAATACCTGAAATTGCCAACCCAGCATATCTTTGTGCAGAAACCAAACACCACAATCCACACATTGGTTTAACTTTTATTCTTGCTTCCCTACCCACACATTTTGTGTACATGGAGCAAACTTTGACATACACACTACCAGTTTTTCAGTTTTCCTTACCACCGCATAAGAGCTCAAGAAGTCCAAAGCCAAAATCTCAACAATTCCATGAAGACTATTCTCATTCTGAGGAACTTAAAGAGGCCATGAACTGGAGGTATAACTGCGTAGGGAAAATAAGAAATATTCCTTAGCCCCTCCTTACTTCTCCCCACACCCCAATTTCCATTGTCTTGAGTAATACATATCTAATTGTCACCAGGAATCATCTTCTGTCTAACCAATGTGATTATTATAAAAAGCTATTAACAACTGTTCTTTGATACACAGTCTAAAAAAGCTTACTCATTTAAAGTGATGTTTAAACTGGTTTTAACACAAAATGAAATGAGGAAGACATGAAAATATCAGAGGGAATAAGGCTGTCCCAGCTCTCCTTTTTATTAATAAGAACTAGGGTACAGTTCTGGGTCACAAAGTACAGCACCAAAGTCTTCTCCTTCTGTAATTCTGAACTGAAAATAAGGCTTCACAGACAAAAGAACTGTCTATGAACTATATACTGGATAATTCACAAAGCCAAAATTGTGTATTTCTCTCCCACAGCATTCAATAACATGGGAGCTACAAACTGCTTCAGCCCAGAGCTCAGGAAAATGAAGAAGGCCAGTACTTGAACAGAACTCATATCCCCAACTGCACACAGTGGTAGTTATGCTGGTAGCAGCTGGCAGTGGTAGTATTAGTTATGCTTCTGCTTTAATACAAAACAGTAAAAATAAAACTGTTTTCCACTTCCACTTCAGCCTGGCAGAAATACAAAATTTGAGCTAAATTTCACAATTCGGCTTCACTAACACTGCTTTACTTTTTTTTTTTTTTTTCATGCACTGGCTTGAGTAGCTTTCAGAAATGCTAAGGAGTCCAATATTCATGTGTGCAGGTAGATCCAGTCACATAGTCCTAAGAACAGCTTTCATATTAGTTTTCATCTGAAACTCTTTAGTCTGCTTACACTGTATTTAAAAGTGGGATTTCTCAAGTAAAAGAAAAAAGTTTTTTCTTACTTTTCTATACTTTTTGACTAACAACATAATTTCAAAAAACCCTGAAATCTCTTTGGGAAAAAAAATCCTAGAAAAAAACCCTTGGTCTTCTTCAACTATGTTCAATACATTGGTAGATAGAGCTTCAGCCTCAGACAACACCCAACTTATTGGAGATATATTGCATAGGGAAAAAATTCTCTGCTATTACCTGTCCCTGTAGACATATTTTCTAACTGATAATATTACTCAGATCTTCCTCTTTGCAGAAGGTTGGCAGAATTTCAAAAGTGAGTCAGTCTCTTAAAATACATCTTGCATCACTGTAGGGATACCGTTCAAGAGTCCACTTAAAATTTACATGGAACATTCTTTCTAAAATCTATTTCCAGAAACTTAATGCCCTTTGAGGGCAAAGCAAGTGGAAGTGTCACAGCTACTGGCTCTCAAGGAGCTCCTAAGCGCCAGCTAAAGAGGTGCAACAATCCAGTCATCAACAAGCAATTAAACACGCCACTTTGAACATCACAAGTGACTTTTTGGAAACAGTTTTATGCAAGATGCCTCTTCATTAGATACCTGACCAGCCACCTTCCTGCCAATCGCATGTTAGATATTATTTCCACTCGACCTGATAATACTGATCTGTCAGATGCCCAAGTGTTACTTTCCAGATCTCAGTCTTGTCCTCACATGTTACTTTCACCATATTCAGCCCCCTGACAAACCCATGTGTTTTGATGGTTGCTTCATCCCTTTAAGTATCCCCACTCATTAGTTACTGAAAAAAGAAAGAATACGCTAACAGAGAAAGTGTAAAACCCCACCCCTAATGCCCTACCAGTGCTGAAGGAACAAAATGGGAACACACTGGGACATCAATGGTGCAGAAAACAATTAAAGCCAGTTGTCACTGTCAAAGTTACTGGAGACATAACTTATCAAGGAATTTTATCTAAATGCATCATTTGATAGAGGAATGGATTGCGTGTTTAGCTGCAATTATTCAGAAGGATCTCACCCTAACAAACATGGCTTACAAGGACTTTTACAGCAAGAAGAAATCAGATACCTTCTGTCTGCCCCACTCAACAGTGCTCCAATCCCACGGTCTCTACTCCTCTCAATGCTCAGAAAAGCTAAGCTTTCCACACAATCAAACGATTTCATTTTCACCACATAAGCAGAATGAGAGCACCCAAACAAAGCCAATGTTCTATCTTCAGCTCTTCCATCTACAGAGGTAAAGCCTCTGTGGACATTTTGCAGCAGTCAGTCAAGACTGAGTCAGAAATACCTTCTGCATGCCACAGATAGTTTTATTCAAGGGCTGCAGCAATGCTTAGAGGGCATCTCAACTATTATCAAGTCACAGTAAAGTCATCAACACAGTATGGCATTTTCAGATGCCCAGCCTCCTCCACCTAAAATGAGGTTCAGCTGAAATACATGGATATCTTAGAAGCCTGTGCAAGGTAAAACCCTTGACTACTCCCATAGCCCTCTGGACCTGGAAGTCAAGCTTTCACATAAGCCTCATCATGAGACTCTTCCTCTGCTTAAACAGAGTGAAGATGCAGACTGTGTCTGGTGGATCCCTAAGCTGATCCAAAGGGTCCATGTTCCCAGCAGCTCATTCCTGCCCCTACACTGCTCCCACTGTTTTGCCAACAGAAGTATTTGTGCAGCTGCATGATGAAACGCAGCAGGGAACTGATCCAGCTGAAGAGTATAATCTGCTGAAAAGATGGGGGTGTGGGGGGAAGGTCTTATACTGACTCAGTTTTGTTCAAATCCAGCATGCATAGGAACCAGCATGAGTGGCCAAGGAAGCCCAGTCTGGCACTGTTTCTGAATTGCAAACTGAATTACAGCCTAAGGTGAAGATCCTTTTTATCCTCTTTCTCAGCAGGCTTTTTCTGCTGAGTGCCAAATCAGCATTAAGACTTCTTGCCACCCTAAATTAGGAGAGCTGGTTTAGTCGAGGCTACACTTATGTCTCCTACGCTAACCAAATCCTTACAACAGCTTTCCCGCCAGTGTCACAAAGGAATGCTTTTCCCCACAGGTGACTTCAGTTAGGATGCTTAACAGTAATCCAAAAACAATGCCTGAAATTCACTTACAGCTCTCCCTAGCAAATGACTGCAAGTATTCAACTTATGATATTTATAGCTTAATTTTTGGTACTATGCATTGCTGGTACAAAGATGTAATAATTATACGTCAGCAGAAACCTTTGTAATTTTTATTTAAGCCATTTATTCCTCAAGTAGCAATGAAAAATTGCAAATATTCTTTTTATTCCTGCAAGCATGAAAGAAGTGCTATGAAAGGTAAGAGTAGAGGACCAGAGGCTAGGGAAATCGATCACAGAAACAGTATCTACATGCAGCCCACCCAAGAGCTGAGCAGCATACAACTTTAGGAACACCACATCAATATCAGGAAGCATTGGGAAGATTTGAGAATAAGTTTTCAACACATTGCAAGAAACTTAGAACAACAAAGTGTAAAGAAGAATTTTTCAAGACCTATGGAAACAGCAGAAAAGGCATAAAATCTCGGGCCACACGCTTTCCCTATTTCTTTCCAGAATTACACCAAGCCTGCACATCACAAGGCCATATCCTGTGCAGTCCCCCTGGGGTGTCTCAGAGCCCTCATACCAGGCTGCCATTAGCAGATCCTTACAGTCCTTTTACCTACACATTTACCCCCTGTACCATGGTGCACACGGCCACCCAGTGCTGAATGCTGTGGTCATGATGAGAGGAAAGGCATAGCAGAAGTTGTCCCCCTCAAGATGGAAAGAGAACCAAAGACAATCAGCAGCAGCCGGGGCAAGCTGCAGGTCCATCCAGGCAAGAGAAGAAAGTGCTATGGGAGCAGTGGATGTGTGGGGCAGGGCAGGTGAAGTACCTGAGGAGAGGCAGAAGAGGTCAAGCATGAAAGGGGGTACAATAGAAACTGAAGGTGTTAGGGATGAGAGCAGATGGCAAATGTTGAGTCAGGCATTGACAGAACTCTTGCTGCTCAGCAATATCTTGTGTCATGCCAGAGAGAGCTAGGTTGCAAAGTGGTGATTGTTTGGGGTATTTCGGATGGTGGTTTATTTCCACCACATGTTTTTAGCTAGCTTTAGGTTCACAAATTAGTATTTTCAGTATTTGAGAGGCACTACCATATTTCTCCCCTTTGCCTCTATTGACAAGTTACTGTGCAAGATAATACTTGACCTCAGACTTGTATTCTTCTGCTTTACATGTACAATTTCTTATTTCAGAAGGGCTGAGTAGAAACATTTCAGAACATCTTCTTACTTAGATCAAAACTAAAATTCCTTACACACCTCATAATAAGTCTGTGAGATGACCTCCCTACTGGAAGAAAGGACACATCTTTAGGAAAATAGGAATAGGAAAAAATACTTTTAAGCACAATAACCTGAGCTGCATTCCAGGCTTGTTCTACAAATAAAGCATATTACCTTCTTTTTCAGACTAAAATAATCTTAATGTAGAAAAAGCTGTCAGCTTTTTAGAATCAAGCAATTCTAAAAATACTCTTTGTATAACATATTCAGTTTCCCTTCCATTACAATAAATTATAGTTCTGGTCTTAATTTAATTCACTAATTTTCATTTCAGTTGAATATTCTAGGAACACAATGTAAAACCAGAAATTCGAGTGACAATGGCTGTTTGTTTGGGTTTCATTTATGAGAAATATAAAACTTATCTTGTGCTTATTTCTGCTGCTGTTTCATCATCTTACAAGGAATGAGACAATCCTATACTAAAATTCAACCACTCTCATTTTGTCCTTGCAAGTGTATCTATTTAAACAAAATCTTTGTTTGTAAGAACTTCAGTGTCCTGCTTGCTGCAATGGAAAAAAAAAAAAAAAAGAAACTCAACGCAAAAAACCAAAAAAACACCTGATTTGTCACAGTAAAAATCACTATCCTCATTCAGTGATAACACCATGAACAGAAAGTTTAAAACTAATCCAAACAGCAGGAGATAAGGAGGAAGCCCTCCTACAAACATATTCAGCTAAAACCCTGCAATTTCCCCTATAAGAACAGCAATATGAACAGTAATGCATGGAAATGACAAACTGAGGCAACTCATTAAAGGAAGTGTGCCTTGAGGAGTCTTTCCTAAGGGTACTCAGTAAATAAACCAAGCAAATTACTCTGTTGTATGCTCCAAATAGCTAAAAGGGTGATAAAAAGTTACTTCATCCTAGCAACAAAGAACTGATACATGTCTAACTAGTTCTTACAGTTGTCTGTAATCCAAGTCATTTAAGAGGGGAAGGCTTCTCAAAGCCCTAAAGTATAAATGTTGTTTCAATCATACTGCCAAATCCTTAGTTCCACTTGAACAAGGAAGGCTGCTAGTCAATCTAAAACACCTCCAATTAGTCAAACCATCTACATCAGGAAGACTAGGCACCTGCTTTCTATACATCTTTAAGACATTAATCCCTTTACCCTTTTCCAAGGATCTGCTACCCTTTTACAAGAATAAATGCCAAAAATTTAAACCATTCTATTCATTTGCTAGCAGTTTTTCTGCTGTTACGATTTCAACTGCAAGATTAGAAAAGCTGACTTACTAATTGTCACTGAGCCACTGAAAACTACTCCCCACACACTGGTACTGCAGTAGTTTCTAAGCCGGTAAGAGTACAGCTTTTACTCCAGATATTCCCCTTTAGCTGTTAAAGTGCTCGGTTGGTTTCCAGATTTAAGGATTCAATGCATTAGGAGGCAGGAGATGCTATCTGCAGCCAGAACACCAACAGCTGTGCCTGGATTGTGCCTACTGCTGACATAAGGATCTCAGAAGGAGGACTATTGTAGCTAAGAAATGCATAGCTTCCCTCCGCCTCCAACAACAAAGTTATGTTTCCATTGTAACAAAATCCGGTAAACCTGTTGCTGCTAACATTGTCTTCTCTTTGGATTTTAGAAAACATTTCACTCAGTTTTAACATACTGTTTGCCAGTAACTCAGACCTGATGTATCTCTATGTACTGTCACCTAACACCAAAACAAAGTTCGATGTGACAACACTTCCATGACAAGCCATATGCCTCAACTCTACTCAGCCACTTAAATTTAGTATTTTTTCCAAGTAACTTCTGATTTGCACTGTATCTTCACATTATGAATCACAGTAATTTTAAGATACAAGAATAAGATTTAAATTTCCTTCCACAGACTAAGTTACTGAGTATTTTCTGGTTTTTGCCTCCCAAACTACATGCAATTTCTATCTACAAATGCTTCCCAGCTTGTCACTTGGTCAGAGTTCTCTTCAATACTCTTCTAGAAGACCTTCACAGGTTTTGATAACAGCAAGCAATCTTAAAGACAAAGGAAGACAGCTGCCTTACTTATTCTCACACTAAACACTTTTTGCACCAACCAGTAGTAAATAACAGTAATTTACATCACTGTATATGAGCTACTGGGGATTGCAGGTCAACCAGCTCTGAACCAGCATGATCAAGCTCTGGTGCAGAATGGATGAAATAAACTCATCATCACAGAGATGGTGCTCAGCTATTTCAAGGGTCAGTTTGAAATATCAGCCTTTTAAAGTTATGAAATGCCTAACTGATGACAGCTTACAGACCACAGCAGATTCCATTCAAAATCCAGCTTTGCTGTGAACCCTGTGGTCTCAGACCAAGTACCTTGTGTGAAGACGCCACACGCATGGAAACAAACCACGCTAATTACTACAGGCTCAGCCTCAACTCTGTAGAGATCTCAATGAGTTTCGAAGTGTCACAGAACCCAAGTCTGTGGTTGCTGAGAAATTTTATAAACAAGAACAAATAAAACTCTGCTAGATGTAAAATAGCCACTATGTTGTGTAAGCACCATACTACTCCCACCCAAATCTTAATTTTATAGGGGTTATTTCATCCCCTGCCAAGCCCTTCTAGAGGGTTATGCTGGCATATACTTTTTTTCACAACCAGACTACTGCAATGGGAAGATGTAGGTGAAAAAAGGCTAGCATATACTGAATATCATTCATCAAAACTGGCTACCTAATACCATTTGATTCTACAAGCATTTGACTATGTAATGTAGTAAAGCAATGAGCTGACCATGTATTTCACAACACAATCCATATATTTTCTCCTCCCTCCCTAGGAAGCCAATAGTATGACTACAGCACTCAGCATCTTCAACTCCAGTGTATTTCTATCACAGGGAACCTGGGTGTACCATCACTACAACCAGCAGCTTGGGCCATAATGCAATTTGCACATGCTTAACAACACTCTGCAAGATAAGAACCCTCCCAGTCAGACCAAATTCCCTTGGAGAGCATTCATAAGTGCCTTGATAATACTACTGACTGCTCTTCAGTGCAGATTACCACCAATATCAGCAACTTGTATTGTTTCAAAAGCAGATTTAACTACGAGCAAATTTACTACTAGAGAGAGCTCTAGCAGCTCCCAGCAATAATCTTCAATCTTCTGTTGACACAATCAAAAGCAACAGAATTCAGAGATGGGCAGAAGACTGTCTCGTGGCAAGTGATGCAGGATCTGTAATTTTAAAACTAAAATGATAGATATTTGGCTAGAAATAAAAATATAACTTCTTACAATCTCCTACCTTTTTTCCCAGTTCTAAAAGACTAGCTACTTCCTTTTCACTGCTTATCTTAACACCTAGATAATGACAGTCAAATTACATTCATATCTCCAATGACAACTTGGATCATTTGTATCCTCACCTCACAAGCCTTGTGTCTGTGTTGCTTCTGTGGCACCAGTGGGTACCCTTGGTAACAATTCCAAAAGCCACTACGTGTCCAGCTTGAATGAGTTAATGTTGGATGCAAGACACTGAACACTCTGTGTTATTAATACTCAAAATCGTTCCAAAAAGCATCCTTAGCAAAATTCACTCCCTCTATATGAAGCTACCTCACGCTTTCTGTACCAAGCATCATGAATTTCTGTATATGGCAAGGAAGAAAGCACAGGGCTTAAATTAAGTTGCACCCACCAAGTTAAATTATGGTCTTTGCTTTTTGGTTGAACAAATTTTTTAAAAAATTGTTCTAACATCCTCTTACCAGATCTACACTTTCATTACTCCATGTGCCAAACAGACAATTATTTGTGCTTAAATTTCCCTCCTTTATTCTATATTTAATCAAAGAGACAAGGAAGAGCTTATTAAACAATATGAAGTCATCATTACTTTAAGTCAGTTAAAATTTTAATCAAATCAGAAACACTTAAAAGCCTAAAAGGTTCCATTTCTCCTTGAATTCCTGAGAATGTGGAGCTGTCTCTCCACTGTTCCAGTCAAAACACCTCTCTTCTCCACAGCACTGGTCATGCTTGCATATGGAGAGTATCTCTTAACAGTAACATTAACATGAAACTCTTCCACAACAGTCTGAGCAACCAGTAGGTCATCTGTATATATTACCCTGCACAATCTGTACAATTTCAGAATCAGATTTTAAATCCTAAAGAAGTAAGACAGGTGATTTGAACTGAGTCAACCTCATCATTATTTTCATATTCACACTGCCATAAAATTGCACATTTAAGCTACAAATTGAAAATCCAGGCAATATAAGGCAGTATACCTTATACCTGTGAGCGGCAAGGAAGGCATTCATTTGTAGATCTCAATTTCTCTTGCAGAATTTAAGCCTCCTCCTCTCCCATTTTCCCCTTCCCCATGTCCTTGCTAGCTCAACAACATGTGACCTATAACTTTCTGAACAATTGAGCAGCTTCTGTGTTTTCTAGAAATTACTGACTTTAAAGCACAAAAAACCCCCACTACTAAGCATGGATCCCATGCTCTTATCAGCACAAGCTAAAGAACAGCACCTTGGACAAGGAGGAACGCCTGGACATAGATGTGCACTTTCCCCGGGTGATACTGGAAGGAAAAGAGCTTCCATGCTTGGAAACAGTGTATCACTGGGGACCTACTGCTTCAACATTTTGTTTCCTCTGACCACAGAGTTACTACAGAGAAATAAAATCTACCAAAACATCCCTATGAGCACTAGTAAGTGTTCTCTTTGAAGTACCTCATCACCTACTTTCTATAGCCCATAAAACAGCAGGTGACTGACTCAGCTCAACTTGAGCAGCCTGGCAGCTCTGACATTCTCAGTACTTTCATTCCATAGCTAATACTGTGATCACAGGCCATGACTGAGCAATTCAAAGATATTATTAACAAACTGCAGTAACACAATTTTGGGGGGTTTTTTAGTATATAATTTTTTTCTCTGGCTGTGAACCACCAAAGACTGCTACAAATTTGTCCTTATTTCCTCATCCTTCCAACAACTCCCCAAAAAGCTGCCAATGTTTGACAAGTCCATGACAGGCATTCCTCAATCTAGTACCTTTAAGTCCAAATGGTTCAGTTTGAGAAAAGTTGGGGGTTTTTTTTACTAGTGATCAAAATGCCCTCATTTTACCAATAAAATGTCATGTACTAATTCCTAACAGAAATAATTCTAATATGATTCTTATTCTTTGCTCAAAGATTGACCAAAAGCTCTCACACACAAGTTTGAGGAGTCTTCCCCCATGTCATCTGGAGCTGTTCAAATTGACATTTAACATACTAAAATTCTTCCTTAAATAGTAATCATCACCCTCGCTTTCAGTTACATGTTACTTCAATATCCTGGCTGCACTCATCTCCATTCACATGTTTGTGAATCTACAGTAATTGAAAAAACAAACAAACAAAAACAAAAGCCCAAAACAAAAACAAACAAACAAACAAACAAAAAGAACAACAAAAAAACACCCCAAAACAAGAACAAAAGACACTTCGGAATCTCACATTCCCTGTCTCCTCTAAAAGTATGAATTACATTTTACAAAAATTCTGCATGCTTGTTATTTTTTTCAGAGCTGTTAGATTCAAGCCCTTGCAAACACATTTTAAAACTTTACCCAGCAGAATGTCAGTATTGTGAACATTTAAATCTGTCAATGAAAAATACAGGTAAGACATTAAAAATCTGCAGCATTTTCAGTGAGGCAAAGAAAGCCTCATTCTGCGATTTAAAGGAATTACTTATTTTCAGTAAGTATTTTGATTCCTAAATAGAATTTTTAATTTTAATTTAACTAAGTCATTTACCATAGAACATCACAAACAAGTATTCCTGGTGCAGTAAATAACTTTCAATTTGTTTTCAAAGTACTTACTGTTTTAAGAGAAAAGTACATTGCAGTATCTTCTAAGTGTGTCCTGGGTTTTGCCCCAACTTTCAAGTGCCCCAAAAGAACAACAATCTCTTTAACAACAGTAATTTTTACATGCTAACTACTTGTCAGTCAAATCACACCGTGGTTAAACACCAATTTAATGCTTTTCCCATTACATGTAGAATCACTGAGAATTAATTAACCCTGCAAAATCCAAAACATCTAGGTCGGTGTTTAAATAACTTTCATTTCTTCACACAGTCTATCTTAAAATTGAGTATTTGGAAAGGCAATTGAAACTCACACTT
>VWYP01033077.1:0-34787 GCA_013400435.1 Pycnonotus jocosus | reverse complement strand
AGAAACTTCAAGAAATAGATTTATTAATATGTATATTTATATAGATATATATGGTAGATAAGAAATAAAGAAAGGTATGAAAATCAATAGGATCTCAAGATCTCTTTAGCACAGGCAACTGCAAATTGATTTTAAAAAGTCTAATTATTCTTCATGGTTGCAGATTTTTTTTTTCCTTTGGCATGCATTCTTCCCCTGTTTCCTGTTGCCAAGATATTAAACATTGCTTCTTTCTCCTGTCACCCCTGCTTCCACCTGAATCTCCTAGAAATTTGACGTGCCATTTGTTGTTTTTTGAATCTGCTATGCAGTGCCTTCATGCTGGCAGTGTAATATTTTGTATTCTTTATTATTTTTACTTGGAGTCCTGTCTAAGATTTTATTTGTGTCTAATATTTAGCATGGTGTATATAATGTTCTAAGCTCGTGACACACCAAATCAACCTTCTTTTAAAATATTCCATCATGACCTCTCTCTCTCTATATATATAAATTTTTTAGCTCTAATTTCAAATATATTTTGTGAGTTTTTATTATAACCTCAGCTGGATTAATTAGGAATTATACTCTAGATGTTTTTAATTATTTTACCCCAATGTTCAGTATATTGCTGTGAATTGTAACTGTGTAGGCCACTAACTGTAACTCCAGCAGTTGCTACCAGATTACTTTATCCAAATTGGTTGGTTGGTTGTCTACATTCTTCTCCAGTCAGGGGATTACTAGTTATGGATTGTATATAGGCCAAGGAGCACCATGAATTTATTATTAGCATAGTTAAAATCTTGACAGTCTAATGAAAGTCGTCTAGTTGTAGCATATTTACACATATTTTTTTCAGATTGGCTAATTATTGTAGCTTATTTGCATTCACAAATATCACAAATAGCACAAATATCTCTGAAGTATCTTTGTACTCATGATTATTTCTCCACTGCTTCTAAGAACCACAGGCAATGATTTCAATTTTGGCGTGTATAGAGTACAGTGAACTGCCACTAAGACATGTCCTTGCCTCAAATAAGTTTGATACTAACTTTGGGGTTATGTTTTCTTACTCTTGGATCCATTTTGGGTAATTTTTAAGTTGGGTTTCAAAATCTACTAACTTGGTTGATCTTTATTAGTTTGCAATTCTCTTTCTTTCGTGCACTTGCTTTTGTGAACATTGTTGTCTTTAAAGATGTTTTTTCTGATTCCCAGGTTTGCATTTTTTTCATGCTTGCTAACTAATTGTAAGTTGCTTGTAGCCTGACCTCCTTTATTGTCAGGTGCCTGCACTTTCTAAATCTTAGTGTTAGGAAACTGTCCTTGCTTGTACTCTTGTCCACTGCATTTTTATTTTAGGGTGACATCTTACACAGAATTCTGATTGTTATTGCTATCTTATCATTTAGAAATACATAATGATAATTAGAGTTGCATAATATAGTGGTACAAAGCTAAAACATAGTGCTTAATAGTCATCTGCTGGTTAGAAAATCTATGTTCCTATTCTACAAGATAAACCAGAGGTCAAGATCATCCCAAACAAGTTTAGCCTTACAAATCCTGAGACTCGTATTTTTTAGTTTAAGAGAAAATGTTGACTTACAGCAACAATGACATTACACGTATTAAGATGTATGACTACCTGATAAACATATGAATGAAAGAGGAACACATCTGTAAACCTATGATACTGGGTACTCAAATTGAGAGTGAGCTCTTTAAAATAGCTTTTATATAATAAAAACAACATGTGAACTTGGGAAACCCAAGACAGCTGCAGCATATCTCAATTTCCAAATATATCTCAAGTATATTGGTGTAAAATATTAGTTTTCCTTATAACTTTTTTTTCTCCAGCCTAATATCACTAACTGGACTTTCTAAGCCACTCTTTTAAAGGTCACGGAGAGGAGAAGTGCCTTAGGACTGGTTGAAAGGCTGTGTCACTCCAGCCTTCAAAGTGTGCAAGAAGGAGGACCCAGGAAGCAGAATCACAGAGCATTTCAAGTCTGAAGGGACTCACAAGGATCAGAAAAGTTCACTCCCTGACCTTGCACAGGACAGCCCTGAGAATCACACCATGTGGCTGAGGGCACTGTCCCAACTCTCCTTGAGCTCTGTAAGGCTGCTGCTGTGACCACTTCCCTGGGGAAGAACCTTTCCCTCTTGTCTAACCCAAACCTCCTTTCACACAGCTTCAGGCCATTTCCTCTGGTCCTGTCACTGATCACGCAGAGAAGGGATCAGTGTCTGCCCCTTCTCTTCTCCTAGCGAGGAAGCTGTAGACTGTAAGGGAGTCTCTCCTCAGTCTCCTTCAGGCTGAACAGACCAAAATTACCTCCGCTACTCAGTGCATGGCTTCCTGTCAAGACCCTTCACCATCTGCACAGCCCACCTTTGGTCATTCTCTAATAGATTAAATTCTTATGTTGTGATGCTGAAAACAGTGTACCATATTCAAGGACAGGCCACAGCAGTACAGGAAACTACAGGCCAGGAAGCCTTACCTCTGTGCCTGGAAAGTGGATGGAACATCTCATGCTGGTTGTCATATCTCAGTACGTGGAGGCAGAGTTGTCAGGAGTAGTAAACATGTACTGACCAAGCTGATTACCTTCTATTGATGGCACAGCTGTCAGGGTAGATGAGGAGAGGGCAGTGGATGCTGTTGACCTTGACTTCAGCCAGGTTTTTGATCCTGTCTCCTATAGTAAACTCACAGCTAAGCTCAGCAAGTGTGGGTTAGATGAATGGACAGTGAGGCAGGTCTGGCTGAATGGCAGGGCTCAGAGGCTGGTTGTGGAGTGCAGCTGGGGTCCCATAGCAGAGTTCCCCAGGGGTCAGCACTGGGTACAGTCTGTTCAGCTCATTTATCAATGACTGGGATGAAGGGACAGAGTTGCCCTCAGAAGATTTGCAGATGACACAAAACAGAGAAATACTTAATACCCCAGAGAGCTGTGCTGCTGCATTCAGAGAGACCTGGACTGGATGGAGAGCTGGGCAGAGAGGAACCCAATGAATTTTGACAAAGGCAAGTGCAGGGTCCTGCACCTGGGGAAGAATAACCCCACACACCAGCACAGGGGCTGACTTGCTGGGAGGGAGCTCTGCAGAGAAGGACCTGGAGGTGGTGGACAACAAGCTGTCCATGAGCCAGCAGTGTGGCCTTGTGGCCAAGAAGGCCAGCGGTGTCCTGAGGTTCATTAGGAAGAGCATTGCCTGCAGATTGAGGGAAGAGATCTTGTTGCTTTACTCTACCCAGGTGTGCCTTTGCTTAGAGTACTGTGTCTGGTTATGGGCTGTCCAGTTTAAGAAAGGCAAGGAACTTCTAGAGAGGTACCAAGATTACTGAGGGACTGGATCATCATCTCTTGTAGGGAAAGGCTGAGGGAGCTGGCCCAGTTTAGTCTGGAGAAGAGGTGACTGTACAGGGATCTTATCAATGTGTACAGATATCTTCAGCGCAGGTGCCAAGAGGACGGAACCAGACTGTCTCCAGTGGTGTCAGTGTCAGGACAATGAGCACAGACTGAAATATAGTTTGAGGAATATGAGGACATACTGAATATGAGGAAAAACGTTTTTTTGAAGGTGACCGAGCACTGTTAACAAGCTGCCCAGAGATATGAAGTGGATTTATTGTAAACCTGCATGATCTTAATTCTGTGCAACCTGCTTTAGGTGAATCTTCTTTAACAGGTCCAGTTGGACTAGGTTGTCTCCAGAAATTCCTTTCAACCTCAACCATTTTGTGATGGTGGGAATTTAGGGATTTATCATTTTTATGATTGGACCATTTCCATACTCCCTACTAAAGTAGCAGTGTAACACAACATTGTCTGAAGCTTTAGTTACACATTTGCTGATTCATTACTCTGTAACATTATTTCATAATAAACAGATTAGAAAATTATGCATCCAACACATTAACATTTCAGCAACGGGGATATTTTCTCCGTTATAAAGCTTTCAAAACTTGGTGTTTTTTGTGGAAGACAAGGGGGAAATAGATTTAGAATACTTCTATTTCCTTCTGTCATCAACTTTGAGCAATAAGTATCTTGCTGATTTTTTTTTTCTGTTAGCTTTTTAAATTTGGTTGCACTTTATTTCACATGAATATAAGCAACTTACAGCATTTCCAAAGAGTGAAACAAGCTTTCCAATGTAGTTCTGGCAAAGTACTGACCTGCAAAACCCTTGGCATTTCACTCCTTGGTCTCTCCTGAGTAGAAGTTGCCAATCATTCAGAACAGTGCCAAATTGTGTAGTGCTTTTGTGATGTGAAAAAGGATCTATTAAATGCTGGTGGGAGACTACCCAGCTGATTTATTTCATTTCACTTGCAAACAAAGTAAATGAAGTCACCGGGCATAAATCTAATTTTTCTCAAAAACAAAAAGCTATTTCAGTCATATTTTGCTTGCAGCTAGTGAATTTACTGTCTTTTGTAACTAGTTTGATACAAATATAAATTGGGGTTTTTTTTTTTTCCCCTGTATTGTACTCAAAGAAACTAAAGAAAAAAAAATTTAAAAAGTGAAAGGTCTTTCCTGGCATTAACCAAAAAAGACAAAAAAAATGAATGACAAGTCTAGACAGCTAGACTCAGAAAAAAAAAGCCGTGCTAACTTTCTGGGAAATTAAAATATCTAAGAATGGACATACAGGGGAAAATGAGAATGTTGAGGTGGAATGTTACATTGGCAAATCTCAGTCTCATTTATGGATGAAAAGGAAACCTTGAGCTGAGTTAAAAGAATGCAATTTAATTTCCTTAGAGAAGAATAAATAGTGAATTAAAGGTGAAAAATTTTCAGTATATCAGGACTGAGCCTGTCATGACCATGAAAACCAAAGCGGAGAAAGAAAAAGGGATGGAATGCATGCTTTAAGGTTGTTATGTCAGAGGAGCCTAGCTAGAGGGATAATAGCCAACATAATATAGGAAACAATATATATGCGAGCATCAAAGTATCTTGAAGGCTATGAACTCTTTCTGCATAAAAGACCTATAAATTTAAATCAACTTGAAACAGCTATCTAAGAGCCTGTCACTTTTGCAAATTCTGGAACTCTAGTAGCTAAATACCCTGATATAGTCTTCTGACCTCTAACTTCAAAATATATCTAAAACCTTGGGCTTTGCTCCCTTTTAAGTTAGGTAACATGTCTTGAGTGATATCCAAACTTTCATTTTTCCTATCTCTTCAGTTGTTCAGATGATAAAAACCAACTCCTCATCCTGTTTTAGATTACAAAAGTATAGAGTGGGAGTATAATGGATAATGGGATTTCACAAGCCTTTAGGAATAATGTTGAGACTCTGGCATTAGTGATCCCAGTATTCACTTTTTTGGAAAAAAAATATATATTATGAATAAAATTCTTGCATAATACTGCTTCACAGACCATTTCCTAGTGAAATGCAGTAGCCAAATCACACAATACCCAGTTGGGTGAAGAAGAAGAAAATAATGGGGATAAGTATACAGTACTTATCTGTTGAAGTCCTGGCTCATATAAATATGTTTTGAGGGACAAAATATATAGATCCAGTACATGCATGCTTTGTATTTAAAACATAGAGAGTTATACAGCTGGTGACAGGCCAGACTGTCCTCAGCTCTAGGCAGAACATCCTCTCATTCCACTGAAGTGCAAATGGTGAGCAAAAATCTTCTTTGACGTTATCCGTTGTGTGAGGTGGTTGGTTAGCAGAAACACATCTGGCCAGGGTGCATCATTATTCACTATTTTTCATTCTTATGAACATTTTGCTTCAACAATGAGAAAGCTCCTGGGAAAATGTCTCACTTTTGAGCTGGGCTCAAGCTGAAAAAGCCTTTTCAGGAGATGTCCATGCCTTTGCCCTTGAAGTCAGAATAGCATTCCAAGAGCTTTAGATAAGTTGTGTGGTTGACTAGTGCAAGCAGAAAGAGATGAGTTGTGAGTTTCCTTCCTAGGATTACACAGAGCATAGTAACAGGTTTCTGGAGTAAAGATAAGGTAGTTTTAAGGAATGCAGATTTCTTAAATCCCATGTAGTACCTTGATATTTATTCCTGAAGGTGTTGTCTTGTGTAGATATTATTTGACTCTAAATCAAGGAGGTATTTTGTTGGCAGAAACTTCTACCAGTCCATTTGTGTTCCTTTTACTCTCCCCACGCTGAAAAGTTCAAACTTTTTGAGTGTTACACATACAATTGTGTGTTGATTTTAAAAATAGTTTGCTGATGTTGATGCAAGCACTGCTTCAGCACAAAATGAGTTCGTACTGGTGCTGAATGTCCTGTTCTTGCTAAGGAAACCTTTTCTAGGCTATCACTGAAATTTTCCAATTAGTGATAGATTTCATTAGAATGAAAAAAAAAATAGATGAAAGGTAAAAACTCCAGCTAACTTACAAGATGATTATTAATTCAAACTATAGTAAAGGGAATATGATACAAACAAGGGAATATTTTTTTTTTTCTTAAATGCAAAAGCCCCTAAGTAATTTATGGTGCCATTCTGTATATATATTGGAATGTGGAATTTTGGACACAGTGGGTTTTTTTAAACAAGTGTGTATGTATATATTGAGTAAGATACAGACTCAATCATTATGTAAACATCAAATTAACTTTGTCCTTAGCTAGATCTCACTTATTCCAAAATTCTTATTATAATATAATCTTTTTTTTCCTTAAAATAGCCATTCTGCTCTATTGTTTGCTGATATTTTGAATGAAAATTTGCTTTCTCTTGGGGGCTTATTTAATGTTACTTATTCTTTACAATTTGGAGCTTTTGTTTTTGACCATGAAATAAGCCTTATAATGAGACTCATAAAACTAGTTTAATATATACCCTATTCTATCTTATAGAACTTTTAATTTCAATATATACTAAAATCCCATGAGGGTTGTTTTGATTTCTCCCCTACCTACTTTTAAATGTTCAAACGATATCATGCTATGATACATTTTATACTCTGTTTTGTTCCATCATCAATATTGTAAGCATTAAGTTTAGATAGACTGACTATTCTCTCTGTTTTCTGTTTTCCTGGGCATCCAGAGCAAAATAATTCAATATCTCACTAAAGTTTTCATTCCAGAATTATTGTATCTTGAAAACTCCCCACACCACAATGAGAATTTAAGTTCTTATTGGAGAACTATATCAAACTTGTGTACAAGTGATCTGCAAGTGTATCCCTTTACAAGTTTTTCTTTATGCATAATACAATAAACAAGCCATTTGTAGTAATTTCATAAAAGTTGATCTTATATTCCACAAAAAAACTTACTTGTATGATTTGATCAATCCAATTTTATTTAGAATTTTAAAAATCTGAGTGATTATGAGAATATAATTTTGCTGTCATTGGGAAAATCAGGGTTTCAGAGTTGGAGAGGTAAAGATTCAAAAACAGAGAGAGGTTTGAAAATTTCTGGGCAGGTATTGATGCGGTGATCCTACACATGAATTACTGGCCTATACCATTGCTGAAAATTCAAATGTCCTTGGAAGTGGTGCTCAAATAATCCCTCAACTACAAATTCAGAAGAATGCAAACAGCTATGTAACATTTTCAGCAAAGAACATAATGTGAAGGGAGTTGTGCTATTGAAATTTTGCAACTTGTGTAAAATATTTTTGGAAGCCTTTCAGAAAAGGATCTTGTATTATTTGATCTTGCCTTAAGTACCTTTGAAAGTGTTAGTTTGGAAGCAAGTCTTAACCGACACTAATGTTAGATCTCTGTTGTCATCTCATATTTTCTGTCAGTATGGATTTTGTATAATTCTGTGGAGTTACATTAGCATGAAATTTGTATTGGTGGAAAGTAACTAGGTTTAAGTTCCAAATTTAAATTCAAAATTTCTATGCAGCACTCAATATCTGAATTAACACTTGCAATCAGATCTATGTATTACATGTTTTACAAAGAGAAAAGGTAAAGGAAATAAAATTATATGTACCCATCTCATTACTGTCAGGGGATGAATGAAATGGATGACTACTTATTGGTTACTTACACAGGTATTTAACAAGGCAGTAAAAATATCAGTATGTGTATTGTTTCTCTTGAAATACTCTTTTTTCAATATGAGAGTATAGGCATTTCTGCCTGCCTATTAGTAACATAAAATGTGGGGTTTATTGCTATAAACTGGTATACATGCAGACTTCACAAGCAGATTTAACTGAGTGCAATTAAACAGTATTGATATTGGATAAAAGAGCAAATAGATTTGTCTTTTTCTAATAAACTATGTATAAGTCACAAAATAGTTGCTTTTTACAAATGGGAAAATAGGCATTTAAAATAGATTTGCTATGAAGAAATTCTGGAATTAGCACGATGAACTGAGGAGAAGCACAACCTCTGATTCCCCTCCCTTCTTTGCTTGAGCTGATGTGTGGACTGAAATCCAGTATTCAACATTAAAGCAGCAATCTGCAGCAGAGTGGATGAATTTGTGATAAATTGTCCCTTGAGGTTTATAAAAGATATTCTCTATAAAACCAGTCGCTGTATGTTTCTCCACATTAGTCAGTTTCTGACATTCAGGTTGCTGAAGCTTCCAGGCCAGTAGTGGTATCTGCCATCCCAAAGCTGTAAACAACTCTTTGTTTATAGCAGCAGTGCTCATACATCCATTTCAAGGTTTTACAGCGATAAAAGGCTGACTGCCTACATAAACTGGAGTGGGCTGCAATGTTGTTATTTTGTTTATTGCTCTTTTACTGCAGTGGTCAAATAGTTCCTCTGAGACTAGACACTGGTACTCTGCCATCTGTACAGTCAGTGTTAGACAACTTGTGTCAACTAAACAAACCACTATGACAAACAATTATAATGAGCATACTAATTAAATAAAACGTTGCCATATTAAATTGTGGGGGAAATGTGGAAGATTAATAGCAAATTAGGAAGAAGTTGTCAGTTACCTTTTAATAGATAATGACAGTAGCCCCCAGAGAGGTTTTGATTATATTCATGCTGCTTCATTTCTTCAGTCTGAACTATTGTTATAATTCATGTCATTTTTTTACACCAAGAAAATAAGGGTTTGCTACTTAAGATAGATAGAAGATTTTTTTTACTATGTCTGCTTAACATTTAGTGTTGTCATTTTATAACCGAACAATAAAATTTTGAAGTTTATGTGGCATTCAGTCCCATGAAATTCACTATTGGAGGCACAGTGTTTTCTCATCTCTTCTTAATGCTCAAAAATTTCTTCAATTATTAAAAAATACACATTTACTTTATTTTTTCTCTTCTTGTAGTTGATCTTTCCTTTGAAAAATCATGTTGGTAAGTGGAACACTGAGTAAGGGAAGCATTTAATCTACAATTTAAAATATTTTAATGGGGGTACCTCAAATTTAAAAAGCTTAGCCATAAGCTCTGACTATTAAATCAAAGATATATTCTTTACTGTCATGCCATATTGTGCCAGTATCTTCAAGGAGTTCCCTTAAATGATTATTCCTTATTTTATTGATCACATTTCAAGTCACTGACCACTTTAGCATGAAAAAAAGAAAAAGAAACAAGGAGCCGAATTGATTTAAAAAAAATATCAGGTTCTCACAACAATGAGGAAGCAGAAAATTCTTGGTCAGTTCAAAATGTGTCTTTAGCTTCAGTGGGAAATCTTTAACCACATACTATTGTAATTGTTAAGGGGTAAAAGGAAGAAAATGGAGAATAGGTTCATCTTTTCCTGTAACTTGAGTAGCTACATTATAAAAATTTGAAGTCTGACAGATTATTTCTCCAATTAAGCCTGGGTTTACTGTAGATAAGGTAATTATGGGGATATCCCATGGCTTAATCCTGACTGGTTTTGATAACACGGTGCTAAACTCAAAGCTCCCTGACCAGCATTTTCTGGTGATAAGGTAAAAGACTGGGTGCTTTGAACTCAGCTCTAATGAAGAGCTGTTACAAAACCTGAACTTTTGCTGAGCACATTAAAGGTCTTGCTTAATAAAAGTCTTTAGGGAGCATACCCTAGAATTTTAATCCGCCATGAAAGCATTGTCAACTGGAGTGTGTTCCCCTTTTCCAAGCACAGAACTCTGATGAGGGTTTTTGGGTTTTTGTTTTGTTTTGTGTTTTGTTTTGGTTTTTTTGTTTGTTTTGTTTTGCTTTGTTTTGTTTTGGGTTTTTTTGTTTGTTTGTTTTTTGGGTTTTTTTGTTTGTTTGGAGTTTTTTTAAGAATAGATAAAAGCAATTAATACACTTTTTGGTGGTTACTGTTCAGCAGATTTTCCTTTTTGATTCAATTGATAGGGAAAAGTTGCCTAGAAAGGTAATAGGCATTTGTTGATAATAAATAGTACTTATTACCTGCCACAAAGAAATTATGCTTAAATATTTTTACTCTTAAATAAGTTGTTAACAAGAGATTTTTCTCTTACCAATATAAGGAATGTAGGAATAAAGGAATTGCTTGTCTCCAGAGACTGATATGAACAATACTACTTCTTTCTCCCTAGGAAGCCCAAGGTAATATTTAGCAAAATATATTATAAAATCATCCTAAAACAGAGTAGTACATGAAAAGAAAGTAGAGCTCATTATACTCAGTCTGGGTGTGGATTATTTAGATTAAATGAAGATGGCATAAATTTATCCAGAACCGTTTATTTTGTAGTGAAGTTAGGAAGTTGCTGGCAATTACCTAGACAAAGAAAAAAATGCTCATGCAGCTGAAGCACTTGATGGGAAATCAGCAGACCTTGCTTTAACTGTAAATTTTGCAAATGTTTCTGTATATTGTGATGTAAGGTATGTAAATTCAGACATGCAAACGCTGTGGCTCCCACTGAAATCAAGTACCCCTAGAATCTGTGATATTAGATTGTCTGTTTGCATTGTAAGGATTGGCAGTGGTGGGGACAGTCAAACTCATGGCAGGCATTCATTATGATACCCAATAAAATAAGACAAAATGGAGAGGGTATGTCTATTTGAAATGCTGACATTTTTCCATCCTATTTCTTAGGTATTAGGTTGTGTGTATCTAGAGGCATAACTGAAAAGTACTGCTGGAGCCCTTCTATGATGATCTCATGAAGTCACAGTTTTACCTCTTTCCAACAATGCAGCCATCTCTGATCTATGCATTANCCACCTTTTGTATAATACATAAAAAAAAAAAAAAAAGGAAAAAAAAAAAAGACAAAAGCTTTATTAGGTAATGTCATCAGATGCTCTCCACAAATAAATAATAGTAAATAGACAAATGTTTGGATGTATGTAGATATGCTTCTGAATGTATGCCAATCTAAGTACCTGAACAAAAGCAGTCTTTTGTAGCATTAACTGTTTTTCTTAGTAACTCTACTTTCCCTGGGTTTAAAGATTCTGCAGTTGACATTTGTATCAAAGGGTTAAGGTCTTTGTTGTCATAAGGATGGATGACCTCATTATGACTGCAGTGCATGACTGAGAAAACAGAAAGGTTGAGATGGGAGCAGTCACAGAGTTGCTGAGCTAAGAGGCTAAGTGCTGCTTGGGACAGCTGATTTGTCATTGATACCTAATATATCACAGCAAGCAGGAAACATGCTTGTTTTCTGGAGAACCCTGGTAAAAAGGCAGGCGTTAATAAAGTAGATCCTGTTGTTAATATGTGATTAACCGTTGCAACTACTGCATGATCCTTGAGTGTTGATATAATTGTTTGGTTGTAATGACTCATTCAGTCAGGAATGCTAGTGAAGATGTCCAAGCCTATGGCAATGGTTTGGACTCAAGGATCATTAAAGGCTGTTTCCTACCCAAACAATTATATTATCCTCTGAATACAACTTTATATCTTGTACATAATACTTAAAATGCTAATTCTATCTATATTAAATTAAGTAATACAATCGTTTCTCCTTGTTTACATTAAGGTGAGCTTTTGACAATTTACATTGGATTTCATTAATTGTTTATGGTTTGTAGAGCAAGCATTTCTTACTAGGAGGGGTTATTTACTAAAAAAGATTTTATACTTGTTGATGATGTGATATAATTTAAGAACAAAAATTAAAGTATTTAGAAGTATAGATTAAATTTTTGTCTGTAAAAACTAGTACACCATGGACGTATGAAATTTCAGTCAGTCACTTTTTTATTATGTATTTTTATCTTTGCAGCCATTAACTCTAATTTTATTTAACTAGGTTCTCTTTGCCTACATTATACAGCTCTTCAATTTGTCCCAAAAGCCTCTTCTGTATCTTCTGCTCTCTGCAATCTCATGCAAAGCAGATGTAAAACATTACCATTTTGATTTAGTGGAGAATCATTCTTACCCAATTCAGCAGGTGTAAAAGAGTACAATGAAATGGAAAATTAGATTACAATATCATTTCTGGTCTTCTTGAACTTGAACTCAATTGCTAAGTGTTTTCTTCTGAATAATGACATGACTTGCAGTTGTTTTTCTATAGCTGGAAACTTCAGTTAATGGTATGGAAAGTATAAATACTAGTCTAAAATGTAGACTTTTCATGAATTCTAAGATTTTGATTTTTCGTTACTAATATTAGACAATCACAGATGATGTAGAGACAATCCCGGTCTCCTGGCTAGGTTAATGTGTCCTTCATAACACCTGTTTTTAAACTGATTGAACAGTAAACCCCTGTTTCTATGGTTACACTGATTTTTTTTTGACTCGAGAAGTATAATCTACTATATTGCTGAATATGGTAATATTGCTTTTAATACTTCACCAATATCAGAATTAAAATCATAAAATATGAACATCTTCCATCATGTATATGTCTGTGGATGGGCTATAAATAACTCTTTTTTATTTTAACAGGATTTTCACAGGACGTTTTACTAGTACTGTGGTAGAACCAAAGGTCCATGCAATGATCCCAAATCCATGCCTGGGATCAGAGTTCACCTGGTTTTTAATCTGGAAGTTTTCAGTGTGTTTTCTTATAGGAGCTTGTACAGTAAAGAACATAAGAACTTTAAATGCTGAAAAAATATGCAAAAAAGAAAATATAATGAAATCATAGAATAATTTAAGTTGGTAATGACCTCTGAAAATCTTCTAGGCCAAAGCATCTTTGTTAGACTGGATTGCTCATGACATTATCTGGTAAGGTTTTAGTATCTCCAGGTAGAGTGGTCTCATAACCTCTCTGGGGAGCTTTACCACCTTCACCATATAAATATACACATGACTTTATATGCATATACATAACTTCAATCAAATTTGATTTAACTTGTGATTTTTGCCTGACATCCTCTAACTGTGGACAGTTGGGGAGAGTCATTCTCCATATATCTTTTCTATCAAGTACCTGTAGATGTCAATAAGAGCCCTCCTTCCCAGGGTGAACAGACTGAGCTCCTCCAGCCTCTCCTTGAACAATTGTTGCTCCAGCTCCCAGTCCCCTTGGTGGTCTATATGCAACTCACACCAGGATATCAGTGTCTGTGCCATACAGGAGAGTGCCAGAGAGGTGGGCAGTGTTGCAAGGGTCTCAAGCATGAGAGCAGGATTTGTCTCTGGACCTTCTGGTTTCACTCTGCTTGCACTGGGCATGGGAGGCTCCACTGCTCTCTAGGGGACTCTGCTGCCTCATTGCCTCCTGTGTCCCTCAGTGTCTGCAGAGGTGTTACTAATCAGTCACCGTATGGCTGCTTGGGGCTGCACTTCACAACTGAATCTTCAAACAAAACTTTGCCTTTCAGCTGGAGTAGAAGGAACTTTGGATTTTTTTGTTTATTTTGGTTCTTACATGCTGCACTTGTGTGGAAAAGAAGTCCACCAGTTTTGTGCTGGTTATCCATAAGATTGTCAGTGAATGAATGATTGAGCTACTAAAGTGGGAAGATATTTAGGATATATATGAAATACAAACTTCAGTGCTTTCAAAAGTAAAAGTAACAAAACCAGTCCAGACAATTCAAAAGGACTAGCAACTTAGATATATTTTGGAATTTCATATTCATCAATGGACATTGTAAGGGAAGGACAGAATAGATTTTCTACTTAAAAGCACAATCTGAGAACAAGGAAGAAAGAGCTAGATGTGGTATTGGAATCTAAGCAGCAGCAGAATTCCAAACGCATTGAATAAAAATTCAGAATTCTGAGAAGGCTCATAATGAACTGCATTCCTTGTGAGTTTTGTATCTATCTATTTAATTAAAATGCTGCATTTTGAGCATGGACAATTAAAAGTTCTATGCAAACGCCAGAAAAGCATGTCCTAGTATAAAAGGGTAATTTTAAGAATGAAGAGGTCCCTCAATTATCCCTCATGTGGAAAATGTGACTTTTCAACTCCTGTAAGATATTCCTAAAAAAATTATCTATTGATTATAGACCTGCAAACTGCTGAGAAAATCACTTAATTACATGAGAAATGTTCTGCTTTATTTTCAGAGTACTTAAAAAATCTTTGCTACTCCTGTGTGGTTCAATAAAACAGATGTGTCTATTTGTAATAAATTAGCAGAGACACATACACTGGTTTCCTAATCATAAGTTGATTTAGTGTCAGTCCACAGATCAGAGAAATATGCATGGCAGCAGTCATGTGAGTTGATTTCACCATCTGATACACAATCACTGGACTGTACCTTGCTTTGTCAGGGAACTTGAAAGCGAAACCAGGTTTTCAAAAGCAATTAATATATTCCCTCTTGTAAATAGTAGTTTCAATTAAAATCTTTTATTTCACACATTCCATTCTTTGACAAACACAGATGTGATCAAAACTGTATGTAAGATAAAAGTTTTGGTCATTTCTTACAGCCTACTGCCACTTCAAATGCTTTCTTTACTGTAGGAACTGAGTGGCCCTATAAGATTTCTGTTAATTGACAAATTGTCTGAATAACACAATGCTGGCTTAGCTAATCGTCTTCCTGATTCCCAAATTTATACCCTTTAAATTTTTGGTTTGTGTAGACATTTAGTTTGCAGAGTAAAATATCTCTACTTTTGTTCATTGACTAAGTAGTAAATTCCATGAAAGTTGAAAACACATTTGCGAGCCGCTGCATCCAAACGTTAAGTGCTGCTCTCAGAAGGTACATTTTTAACCTATTTTTCTCTGCATGTAAGGCAGCTCTCTATCATTTTGGATCCTCATGCACTCAGGTTATTATGTGAGAAAAACATGTTATGCATATTTACTGCATGGAAGATGCCTGTCCTCTTAAGTGTTCAATCAACCTTACACAGCTACACAGGAGATTTTTTGCAGTTCTAAATATTCTACAGGCATATATAGATAGAGAATCTATATCATAGAATCATCAAATGATTTGGGTTGCAAGGGACTTTTAAAGATCATTTAGTACCAACCCTATCCAGCCTGATCTGGAACACTTCTAGGGATGGGGCACCCAACTCCTCTGGCCCGCCTATTCCACTGTCTCATCACACTCACAGTGAAAAACTCTTTCCTTATGTCCAATCTAAACCTATGGTCTGTCAGTATTAAGCCTTTGCTCCTTGTCCTGTCACTACAGATCCTGGTAAAAAGTCTCCCTCCACCTTTCTTAAAACCTTCTTTATTCACTAAGGTAATTGAAAAAAATTTGACTAAAGTAATGTAAAAATTTTTTTTAAAAGTTGCAAAAATACTCTTTGTGGCCTTTGCAAACACCAGATAATGGTTAATACTACTATCATAACCCCTGAAAATTTGCAAGTAATTGTACCAAACCACTTTCTGTCATACCAGAAACGTGACTTTGGAGGAATCCTTCTCTTTTGAAGTCTAATTCAACCTTAATTTACTCAACTTTTTCCTTTAAGGTGTGAATTCATAGCTGTGGTGAGGGACCCAGGACTGTGTCAGAGCTCTGTGACCACCTGTTCATATCTTTGGTGTGTGCAAGTGCACTCTACTGCTTGCATCATAGCTGGATCCTTAAGGTTTGATATTTATTGAAAACATGAAATAAATGCTTTTTTTGCCCTTCTTTGAATTACAGTGCCCTCCCATGGCAGAAAAATACCTGTGTTTTTCAGAAGGAAACTCAGAGCTAATCTTTCCTGCAATATCTTCACTGTTAAAGATGGACATGAATAATCTGAAGTATACCCTTTCTTAATGATGGTTTCAGCAGTAAGGCATGGTGCATTCATTAATGATCAGTGCTCTCTGAGCTACATAAGGTTCTGAAAATCAGAGCAAGGAAAAATGTCCATTTCTACAGCTTTAGCTGCACAGAATTCTATGTGGGAGGTTTTTCCAGGTTTGGAGGTGGTATGGCATAGAAATGTGGAAACTAGAGATATTTGAAAGTGGGCAAACAGTTTTGTCACATATTTATAAAGATGCTCCCCAAACACATTTAGCACTTGAAAAATCAGAACAAGGGGGTTCACTTTAACTATATTAAATTTTGAAGAGGCCTTTTGACCATGCTGCTTTTTATCTCATGCTACTGGAGTCAAGACAATGAACACTAAAGACAAGAGTCCTGCACAGTTCCCAGAAGCAGATAAAATGAAGAATGTTGCAGTTAAAGGTTAATTGTCTGAAAAGTGCAATGCCAGCCAACCGTCACCACCTTGCCACCCAAATGAACCTCCCCAATAAGCAGTGTTGACTTTTCCTAACCTGACTCTCCTCTTCTTCATAGCATGGTCTTATAGAATTGTAGGCAGTGGAGTTACCTACACAAGTGTGTATAATACTTCTGAAACAGGGGTACATTGCTACCCAAGCCTTATTCAAATGAATAAAGATGACTTTTCCTATTTTTTTTTAAAAATTGGGGTTTGCTATTTGTTGGGTTTGGGGATTTTTTTCCTTCTTAATTTAAGTTTAGTATCAGTAACATTTCATTAATCACTTGCATTTCTAATATCTGATGAGAGCTAAAGTTAGAATTTATAAAATCCATGCTATTTTAGTTTTATAAATACACTATGCCTATTTTGAAACAGATATTTTGGATAGTTCACATGGCTTTATGCTGCACTATTTGCTTGAATTGGGAAAAGAGGTAATTATGTAAATGTTTGTTCAAAGAGTTTTAAACAACCATGCAGTCATTTCTGTTTTGCTTTCAACTTCACACACTGCTTTTTTTTCATCATCTATTTTGCTCCAAGAAAACATTTTTCATACTGGTATATGATGGTATACTGTTGCTTGTCCTTCCCATTTATCTTTTAGTAAAAGAGATCTCTACTGCTTAGCTGTTTATTCTGAATTAAAAAAGAAATAATAATTAGGGAGTATATTTCCATGCTTTATGAACTTTAATTTTTCTTCATTTTTAATGGTAAACTATTCCATTCTGGAGAAATCAGACATTGCATAATGTTATCTCCAACAATCCTAGAGAAGATGAAATTAAGTTCACAAAGCATTTATACCTAATTGCAGCAATGCAGTCAAGCTCAGTTGGGTAGCCTAAATTATGAAGTATGTATGTGATGAGGCAATGTGCCACATTTCCAATAACTGAGGTCATGAGAATGCTTTCAAATAGTCCTTTAATTTGCAACGGCTATTAAAAAAGTTTAGTTAATAACTAATGGACCTAGAAAAATAGCCAGCCTGTACCACTTGCTGAATCTTAGTATACTTTGAATCTGTATCAAAAGTAGTGTAAAATACAATCACAGAACTGTTTAGGTTGGAAAAGACTCAAGGTGCTGAGTCCATCTGTAAATCAAACTCTGTCAAGTCCAAAAAAAAGCCTAACAGCCAAAAACCCCCAGGTCTTAAACTGTTACTTTGCCCAGACACTTCACTAGATAGTGTTAAGTCAAGAAAAATTATGTACAGCAGGTTCTGACTTACAGAATTTTGGGGGGGGCAATCTCTTTCCTTTTTGTATCTCAAGCTTCATATCTCGAGCTCTGACCCACCAACAACCCCTTCCTTGCTCTGATTTTATGGAGAGAAGGTTCTGGTGGGTTGTCAGTATCCTTCCACTGGCAACATAGATCCCAAAATCCTGTTCCTCTCTCCCATTAAACATATCCTCAATTTCAATTCATCAAGTGTACACTGTGCTCTGACTCTGTAACAAATTTTCATAGTGGCTTTATTCATGGGGATGACTATAACCAGAAAGGTTCTGCTCTGCCATGAAATTTTTCTAAGGAGAGTGTATCACTCTCTAACTTCTCTGTCTCTAACTTCTAATGAATAAAAATGTATATTAATATCTGTGTAATCAGTCTTTCTTAAAGATATTGGATTTTAGCTGTAGCAAGTGATCTTTAATTTTGGTATTAGAAATGACTCATCTTCAAATCAATATTTTTTTCTTTATGGTGTTAGTCAGAATACTCCTTGTGAGCTAAGGTTACTCAGAACTACAAATTTGGTTTTTCATTCATCTATCATTGCATTAGGATAGCAATTTGCTATTACAAATATAAATAAATATTGACCTCTGGTGTTACAGAAAGAGAAAGTCAATGCCTGTTTGAGTGGGACAAATACCTATACATTTTTCATGAAAGATTAAATATATCCATGCACTTTTTGTTTATTTTCTGATGAAACTGGTAGATACAAAATTTTTAAAGAAAGTAATTAGAAAAATAATTATTTTGGGTCTCCCTTTTTCTATTTTTTTGTTTGTTTGGAGTTTGTTGTTGTTGTTGTTGTGGGGGTTTTTTGGTTGTTTGGTTGGGTTTTCCTGTGGGGTTTTTTTTCTTTTTTTTTTTAATCTGGTTGGTTTGTATGTTTATTTGTTTGTTTGTTTGTTAAGAGTTTGCTGTTCAGGTTTTCCAGAAAAATTAAAAATAACTTTTGGATATGTTTTTTCTTAGGTGAATTAATAATGCTCAGAGTAAAATATTCTGTCAGCAGGGAAACTATTCTGTCAGCAAGGAAAGTATGTTTTGAAAAGAAATATTGGAGGGTAATTTTATGGTAGTGTTAAGAATGAAAAATAATGTTTTTTCTGTTTTTTTCATATTTCTTGTGCAACACATTCAGTTTGTTTGTTTGTTTGTTTGTTTTTAATTGAATGGTTGAGCTTGGAGCAGAGCATAAAAATATCTTCAATATTCTTCTCCTCCCTCTTTTTTTTCTGTGTGGTTTTTAAAAATGCTTGACTTGTTGTTGTTGTTGTTGCTGTTGTTGTTGTTGTTGTTGTTGTTTTTTATGGCAGCCTGGTTATGGTTGTGAAATTATTAGTTTCCAATGATGTTTGATAGCCTTGTATGCACACTCTTTATTATAAAATTTCAAATTTTCTCTTATTGCCTTTAATAATTTCAGTTTTCAATAATGTGCAACCCCCATTAATGTGGTCTCCTAACATTTAATTATTTCCTAAGACATAGTAAATAGATTTAAGATATTGGAGATGGAATAGAGTTAAGATATAAAGTTACCTTCTTAGTAGTCAGTGGAGGTTCCATCCTTAACAGAAGTTTTGGCAAGATGATAGAATAAACCCTAATATAATAAAATATGTTTTAATGTACTTGACCAAACATGTTTTTACTCTTTAGACATAATCAGTTGAGCACTGGACAGAAAGTAGAGTTAGCAGTGATCTGAGGAGTGTAAAAAAAATTGGAGTGCAGGGGCAGTCTACAGTTCCTGCTTTTACCAGGAGAGAAAGAAATGGAAAGAGAAAAAAGGAAAAGCCTCAGGCTCTCTTAGCTTCCTGAGCAATTCCTGCCCTTCTCTACTTCCCAAGTTCCTTTAGAACACCAAACAACCTTTCTTCTGGATATAATCAGTTTAATTTACTGGATAGCCCTGGCAGGTGTTTTGGGGGAGAAAAACAATATTACTGCCCATAGGCCCACCACAGTTGTGTTGGCCAGAGGACAGAACAACTGAGGTTAGAATCAAGTTCATCCTCACAGATCCAGGCACAAGGGTGCTCTGGTTTCCCAGTCTTCTTGAAATGGAGACTACTTCCTGACATATTTTTAAACAAAATGGGTAAATTCAAAATAAGAAGCAACAGGTGTCAGAAGAAGGTTATAAATTTCAGTTCTGAAGATCAATTTTATTGTGCAGTATTTCCTGAGAGAATAGCGGCTTGTTTTTCCTCCTTCATCATTGACAGGAAACCAAATTTCCGCCAGTGTTGAGTTTGGGGACCTGATTCTATTTAATCTGTTTATCAATGATCTGGACAACACAATTGGATGATACCTCAGTCCGTTTGCAAATGAGTCCAAGCTGGGTGAGAGTGTTTGTCTGCTGGGGCGTAAGAAGGTTTAAAAGAGGGATCCTCAGAGGTTGGATCAAGGGGCCAAGGCCATTGGAATGAAGTCCAACAACACAAAGAGCTGGGTCCTGCACTTGAGTTCTAACAACACCAGGCATTGCTGCAGGCTGGGAAAAGAGTGGCTGGAAAGCTGCCCAGCAAATAAAAGGACCTGGGAATGCCAGTCAACAGTGGCTGAACACGAGTCAGTAGCAGGAGGGCCAGTGGCATCCTGGCCTGTACCAGCAATAGTGTGGCCAGCAGGAGCAGGGCAGGGGTTGTCACCCCGTACTCAGCACTGCTGAGGACACACCTCAAATCTTCTGTCAAATTTTGGGTCCTTCGCTACATGAAAGACCTGAAAGTGCTGGAGCGTGTCGACAGAAGGGCAATAAAGCTGATGAAGGGTCTGGAACACAAGTTCTGAGAGGAGCTGGGATTGTTTAGCCTGGAGAAAAGAAGGCTCAGGGTGAATGTTTTGCAGCTACCTGAAAGGAGGTTGTAGCAAGGTCAGTTTCAGTCTTTTCTCCCAGTTAACAAGCAATAAGACAAGAGGACACAACCTCAAGTTGCACCAGGGGAAGTTTAGATTGCATATAATGAAAAATTTCTTCACTGAAAGGTTTATCAAGCATTGGAACAAACTGCCCTTTGCAGTAGTTAAGTCAGGATCCCTGGAATTTAAAAAATGTGTAGATGCCAGTTTAGGGACATGGTTTAGTGCTTGACTTGGCAGATTTGGCTTTCTGGTTGGATATGTTGATTTTAAGACTCCTTTCCAATCTAAAGGATTATATGAATCTATGACTGTAAAATACATTTTTCTTCTGAGAAAATATGATTATAGGTGTTTTACAGTAACTATCACTGTAAAAGAGAAGCTTAAATGACTCTTTGATTTGGTTTTAACTCTTTCTGTGGAATTCATATCTAGATATGTAAGGAGAGTTTATGATCTCTCCTTATATTGAACAGATTATGTAAATGCGTTGAAAGGAAGTTGGAAGCATAAATCACAGATGTCGTTTTGATAGAAAGTTTGTAACCAGAAAAATCTACAGCTCCCAAATCCCAATGTGTTAATTACAAGGCGACATCTGGTATACAAATTTATGCCGAGCTAAGAAATGTTCAGACTAAAATAGAGTATGCCTAAGTGGGCTTAGTGTCTAAAACCTACATTCATCATAGGGAAACTTAAAATCATGTGATCATGAAGTGTCTGTGATCTAAACTGTCTGCAGATAGAAAAGTGATATAAACTGGAAGGGTTAGACGAGTTAGCTGTCTACCCCTGGCCAATCTTATATTTTCGCCTTATATAATATACTCACCTATAGGCTGGATAGACAAATTCCAAAATTCCTTTACTTAATAGCATATAATGTCTCTGACCTTTAATC
This sequence comes from Pycnonotus jocosus, assembly GCA_013400435.1. Taxonomy (NCBI): domain Eukaryota; kingdom Metazoa; phylum Chordata; class Aves; order Passeriformes; family Pycnonotidae; genus Pycnonotus; species Pycnonotus jocosus. The sequence goes on along the minus strand of VWYP01033077.1, from coordinate 13,203 downwards.
CTAAGAAAGCAGATGTGTTTTCACTGATTTTGTGTTAAAAACATAAAGAGTGGAGCCAGTTATATCTGTTGGAGTGCATGTGGTTACAGAAGAATCTTATGCTGTAACAGATTTTATGGATAATATGAAAGTATTTGCAAATGGGATAATTCAAACACAATTTTCCAAATTGCTGCCCTGTCAAACTTTGAGGAAGGACATTATATATTAAAAAATAGTTTTAGTTAAATCTTGTACACTTACGTTTTAAAACTGAAATATCTTCAGTGGCTATTGAATGTCCAATTCTCTTTTAAATTGTCTGTAGAGTTAATGAGGACCCCCATGGTATAACAAACGCTCCTTTTTTTACCCATTAGTGGAACTATATGAATCAGTAGCTAGGAAGAAAGAGATTGCAAGGGTTCCTTTGCCTGAGGAACAAAATGATAATGTTGCTATTGCAAACTAGCTGTATCATCCATATGACAGAAATCAATATAAAAAATGGTCTGACTTTGAAAGCCTGGGAGATTATTCATACTTTATCTCTTCAGCTGGGGGGAGGATTGTATAAACTCAGGACTTCAGGGTGACTAACAATGAAGAAAAAGTAACACTCCATAAATTTGAGTTCAGATAACTCCAAGCTGTGTAAGACATCAAGTGAGGATAGCACTGGCCCTTACAAATTCTTGAGTACTCTAAATGAATCTGACTTAAAATTTGAACTTTTTCATATATAGTCAGAAAAACACTGTAGAACAGAATTAGAAGGTCAACATCATTTGTATTTCCTTAAAAAAAAAAAAAAAGTTCAGTATATATTCCAGACTTCTGGTCACCAAGGCTTTAATCTGAATGCATTTGTGTGTATAAACTGTTAAAAACTACATAATCTGGATATATTTAGTGACACCGAGCTAGCAATACTTCAGAGAAATAGTTGGTGGTCTGTTTAGCTTGGCATTGAGAAGATGCAGTAATTTGGTTTTAGAGAAGGAGTTCAATTTCTGTCCAGAGCTTTCTCTTAGATTTAAAGCCTCTCTGCTGTCTGCATTCATGCACTTCTGTGTGTTTGGAAGCAGAGGTGGTTGCAAAGGATTGTGGAAAAACTGTCAGTTCAGTCCCAGACTAGAAGTATTCAGCATTCCTGAGAGACTGAGAATAGATATGTAAAGCAGAAAGCAAAGAGCAGTTCATGCTATGGCAATAAAAGTGAACTCAAATATTGCAGATGACATCCTGCAGTCACTAGGGGAAGGAGATTATATTGTTGCAGGGGATCGAGACTGCCTGCTGTGCTGATTCAAAGAATAAAGTCACTGAACTAATAATATGAGAGGCTTTATCCAGGGCTGTGACACAAAACACAAACTTAAATGACAGTTTAGAAAATTTCTTAATAGTGAATATCATATGGATGTTTTCTGAAAACATTGTCTTCTTCTCCAGAAGGTTTCAGAATGTTTTCATGACACAGTGAGACAAGTTTCCTGAAAGTATATCAACCAAAAACTGTGGTTCTCCATGGAGCACTTGTCAAAAGTTTAAATATTCAGTTAATACTGAGTTTGGAGTAGACCATTTATCTTTCCATAATGGTGATGTCACTACTGAATACCAAAATAGCCATTATTCAGAAAATTATAGAAACTGATTGTTATTAATATTAATAAGATTTTGTACTGATATTGATGATAACTTTGATTCACAGGTCTTAATTTTAGAAGTATTGCTCTCATGGTTTTGTTTTGGTTTTGGTTTCTTCTCTGTTAAGAAAGTAGTTTATAGATTACTTACTGTCACTTAAAAATTTTAAGTTGGAGATAGATTTAAATATAAAACTGAATGGCTATACTACAAGCCCTTTTCTGAAATGCTTGGTTCTACTTACAGATGTTGAGTGTTAGCTATTAATCCAAATGAAGCAGGTAATCAGAAACAGAATTTCCAGTCACTTTGTACTGGCTTTGTAAAAACTGAACTGTAAGCAAGATCCTTAGATGAAAATTAAATTTTCAAAATAAAAAATATTTGCAGTCTATTTCTACTTGACAGCTGGTTTGCTTTTCCTTGCCTGTGATGGTTTTATTGGGTTTTATGAGAGTGTTATTTTACTCAGTAAACATTAAGCATTGTCCCTTTCCAGGACACTACTTGCTACATATAGCACCTCTTACACAAACGATATATAAAGTAGGGACTAATGTTTGTGAGTTTGCCATAAATAAAGACAGCACACCAACAGAATTAAACTGTAGGTGCTTAGGGTGTGTGCTAATTAGCCCTGTGCCTTCATGATGTTATTTTAAGCAGGAAGACAAATACATGGATTTAGCTTTGTACACTGGATTTTATTGTTTAAATGTAAGTACATGGGTGTTATAAAATACCTAAAGTGTGCTGCAACACCAGAAAGACATGGTTTCCCTGTAAGTTTATGTCATCAGTCTCTCAGATAACCTACAGCATGCAGCATGGCATTACATAGCTATGTTCAGTCCCACTCACAGGTTCAGCTGATTGGTGCTTTCAGCTCTGATTAATGCAAGAAATTCTTGGTTGCTGAAGCTACTTTTGGCAAACATATTTTTATCTGTATTTTTCTCTAGTGTAATTGAGCTAATTTGTAAATGCCATTTAGTAAAAAGTCATACAAAGATTATAGCATACCAAAAACAGTAAGCAAGTCTATCCTTAAACAACTCTGTTTGGATTGAAAGATACTGAAAACCAAACCAAACAAGGGGCTCCCTGCAACACTGTAATTTGGTCTTCTTGTTTGTGTGCACTATGTCATAATTTAATTGTCTAATTACATGCTGTGTTTTTTTTTTTTTATGTAAGGTCCTGCCTCATTTGATTCATGGAATCATCAGTATTTGCTTAACGAGCAATTGTTTGATAAGTTCTTCATTTGTTATTCAAAGAATGCACCTCATGCTGTATTTTCTGCATTCATGTTAAACCCTATTCCGAAGACAGAATTACTAGTTTTTTTTCTAGACTGTGCAGTAAATGATCATTGCAGTTGTGCTTGTCTTCTTTGCAATAAGAATGTGGAAATCTTTTTTCTTGTGAGGTATTTTTTGTCATCATAAAGTATATTATTGTTAAATCCAAAGGCATTTACCACAACCTAACAGAGCTGGTAAAAGCTGCTGGTGACACAGAGTGACAACATTGCTACATAGGAAGGGAGAAGGGGAAGAAGATACCCAAGTAGCTATCTGAGAGAGGTCCTGTATAAACCCACTCAGATAATAGTGATACATAGCACATTGCACAATATTCTATTGTCCTAAATATTAAAAACACTAAACAAGAAAGAGGAACTATGTTAGAAATGTAATGAAGGAAATGAAGAAACATACCAATGAGGAAATCGAATCATTGCTTTTCCTCAGTTGGGAAAAGCTGCCGTAATGGGAAATAGGAGTTCCTGGAGTTTTCTGAAAAATAAGAGCAGTTACATAACGAGACTTTCTTCTTCTTCTTCTTTTGAAAACAAAATAACTTTTTTCTGACCTTACTGGGAGTTCTGATCTTTTAAAAATAGCTTTAAAACCTGTAAGCTTCCAGGTTTTCTATTGTCATTTTGAACCAGTAATATTTATTTTTCAAGTAAAGTCATTTAGTTCATCTTGGAAGACAGTACATATTTCCTGATTGGGTTGTCCTGCCCCCGAAGCAGTCATTCCCCTCTTACTTAAAACAAATACACCAGACAGACATGAACTCAAGGTCTAGGCAATGTTGCAGATAAAAAGGAATTGCTTCACTAACAAAATCTAAAGAAATGTAATTTTGGTTTCATTTTATTTCAGTAATTGTGCTCTTGGAAATTAAAATTTTTGTGTAAGACACTTGTTTCTTAGATCTAGAAAAGGGGTGGCATTCATATATCATATCGAGTCAACCAAATAAAAACTCAGACTCTTCTTCCTTCACTCTCTTACATATCTTCTATTCATTTTATTAGTGGTTTTCTTAATAATTTAATTTGTTTTGGTTTGATTATTTTTTCCCTATCATCCTACTCCTTTTCTACCTGCTAAGGACTGTAAGATTTTGGTAAGACCAAAATATCACGTGATTTCAAAAATCAATGAAGATTACCATTAACATTATCTGGGAAAGTGCAAAAGGAAAAGCCAAAATTTTGCTATCATTTCTTAAGAATATCCATTGACTTTTTCACTATCTGCAGGTCAGTTTCCTCATCTAAAAAGTGACTTTATAAGAACACTTACTTTTTCATAGAATCAGAATGCTTTGTATTAGAAAGGACCTTGAAGGTTATCAGATTCTGACCATCTCCCATGGGCTGGGACACCTTCCACTAGACCAGGTTGTTCAAAGTCCCATAACTTGACCCTGGACATTTCTAGGGTCAGACCATCCACAGCTTCTTTGAACAATACCTTCCAGTGTCTCACTACCCTCACAGCAAAGAATTTCTTCCTAATATTTGATTTAAACCTACTCTTTCTTAGTTTAAAGCCTTTCCCCCTTGTCCTGTCACTACACACTTTTGTAACCAGTTCCATACCAGATTTCTGGTAGGGCCCCTTAGATCTGGTACATGTTCACCCTGGAGCCTTCTTTTCTTCGGGCTGAGCAGTCCTGACTCTCTCAGCCTTTTCACATAGAAGGAGACATGAACTAAAGGACTCCTTAGTACTGGCTCTTGAACTGTAGAGGTTTTTGTTGCGCACCAGAGCTTGTAGCCGCATCAGCATAGCTTCATCCGTTATAACGAAAAATGCACATATTCTTCACCCAGGCTGGCAGGGCTTGGCTAGTAACCACTTTTCCAAGATAATTTAAGATAATTTAAGGCATCTTCCTGGTAGATTTTAGTAGGTTTCTAGATTGTTCATCTGGTAGATGTAGACCCTCCTGTGAAATACACGCCACTAGCTTTTGGAATGTGTGGAAGTGTCCTTTTCGAACTAGGCAGAGCACATTTTCCACCTTAATTTTCAGAGTTACATGTAACTTCTAACCTGCAGAGCCTCCCCCTTGCTAGGTGGTCTTACTTTTGAAGTCTTGTTGTATATATTTGTTTCTTGTTAAAAAGCCATTCACCATATTGTGTATCTTTGCCATTATTCTCTGTACCTTTCTGAGACCAATTCCAGTCTTCTTGAAAAGGCTGAGATGGAAATTGAACATTAATTGAGAAGAGTGAATAGCATAAAATTTTAAAGTTGTGTATTTTGTTTAGTGTCCCTTCCCTTATAATTCTTCCTGTTCAGTCTGCACTCTTGATGACCACTGGGCAGTGAGCTTATATTTGCACTGAAAATTTAGGGCTGTACTAATTAGGTTCTTGTTTGTTTGTTTCCTCCACATGTGCTGTTTTACATTTACATATGCTGTATTTAATTTCTTGGCTTTTTTATCATTTACTTAAGTTTCTTCTGCGACTCATGACTCAAATTTAGTACTTTGTATATTAATAGAGTCAAATATCAAATATCATCATTAGGCAATTCATCCTTTTTTGTGACTAATTTGTGAAATTGTTAAACTGAACACTGTCAATACAGTCATCAATGACAACAGTTAAAAGTCAAAATTTATCATTTATGCTTGTATAACAGGAACAACCAGTGTATCATGCCCAGCCAGAAAGGGTTTAGGAAAGACAGGTCCTGCTTGACAAACCTGATCTGCTTTTATAACCAGGTGGCTTGCCTGGTGGATGAAGGAAAGATTGTGGGTGTTTTCCATCAGACTTCAATAAAACTTTTGATACTTTATCTCTCACAATATTCTCCTGGAGAAGCTGGCTTCCCACGGCTTGGATATCTGCACTGTTTGCTGGGTTTAAAACTGGCTGGATGGCCAGACCCAGATAGTAATGGGGAATGGAAGTAGATCCAGTATTGGCTGGTCACTAGTGCGGCATCTTAGGGCTTGGTATTGGAGCCAGTCATGTTTAATATCTTGATCTGGACAAGGGGATCAAGTGCACCCTCAGTAAGTGCAGTTGACAACAAGTTTGTAAGGAGTTTTGACCTGCTGGTGGGTAGAAAGGGACCCAGAGGGATCCTGAGAGGCTGGATTGATGTGCTGAGGCCAGTGGTGTGAGGTTCAACAACACCACGTGCCAAGCGCTGCTATTGTGTCACAACAACCTTGGGCAGTACGCAGATTAAAGAAAGAATGCCTGGAAGCTGCAAGGAAAAGAGCCTCAGGGTGCTGTTTGACAGTGACTGAACTTGAGCCAGGGTGTGCCCAGGTGGCCAAAAAGGCCAATGGCATCCTGGCCTGTACCACCAATAGTGTGGCCAGCAGGAGCAGGGCAGGGATTGTTCCCCTGTATTCAGCACAGCTGAGGTCACGCCTCAAGTCCTGTGTCCACTTTTGGTGCCTTAATGAAAGACCTGAAAGTGCTGGAGCAAGTCCAGAGAGAGGAAACAAAGCTGATGAAGCATCTGGAATACAAGTGCACAAGAAATGGCTCAGGGAGCTGGCATTGCTTAGCCTGGAAGAGTCTCAGGAGAGAGTCTGCTTTCCTGAAAGGAGGATGTAGGGGAAAGCCAGGTGGGGATCAGTTTCTTTTTCCTGTCAAATACCAGCAGGAGAAGAGGAAATGGACTCAAGGGGAGGTTCAAGTTGGACATCAGGAAGAATTTTTTCTCTGGAAGGATTGATAAGCATTGGAATAGGCTGCCAAAGAATGTGATGGAGTCACCATTCGTCATATTTAAAATAACTTGAGCATGGTACCTAGTGCTGTGTCTTAGTTGTTTGGTCAAAGGTTGGACATAATGACCTTGGAGGTCCTTTCCACCCTTAATGATTCCATGATTATATGATTCTACATCTTCTGTTTCTTACTGGTTATTTGTTTACAGAATGGTCTTCTGTCTTTTTATGACAACTTGCTTTCTCCAAGACTTGTTAGCTAAAAACCATTTTGAATAATTCTTGGAAACCTAAACAGGTTTTATTGACTGGATCTCCCTCTGATATATGTGTTTATTGAGTCTTTCAGAGAAGTCTATTAAATTTATGAGACATGTATTTCCTTTATAGAATCTGTCTTGTCTTTTCTTCATTTTATCGCATATAACTTCAACAGGGTGGTTAAAACTGCCACTTTCAGTAAAACTGGACCTGTTCCTTTATTATTTTCCAGTCTTCTGAGAATACATTTATAGCTGTCGTTTATGTTGTTTTCTACAGGGATATCTGATCTGTTGTTTCATTATAGCTGCTCCAAAGGTGTTTGTTTTATACCCAGTGGTAAATTGGATTTTAGATAACAATTTAAAATTCCTCTTCTTTGTACACATCAGATCTCTTCAATACACTGTATAATTTTACAGTAACACTGTTATAAACTGTTATAAGCAAGAAAGAATATACTGCTTTAATTATTTTAAATATAACTGCTTGCAGATTGATGTATATAGTATTTCTTTTTCTTTTTTCTTTTTTCTTTCTTTTTTTTTTTTTGTGTGTGGAGGAATTGCACAATCTAATAATGACTAATGCTGTTATGCTAAATGTGACTTATCCAAAGCTACAATTGTTTGCTGTGTCATTTTTGCTTTGTTTTGATTTGGTTTTGAGAAACCAAATCACGAAACTTCCTTATTCTGTCTGAAACATGTTCTTCAGATCTGTATTGTATTTTTCATTACAGAGTTTCAATATGAAAATATTTCACAGCTCAAAAAATGAAGGGAGTCATTAAACTAGCTTTCTCATCAGCAAGGTGCAAAAGTGTAATTAAGCTGATAGAAGACTGAATTATTTAAAAATATATTAAAGCACATATACATATGCTCTCAATCTTTTATTTTGTAAAAGACATTTGCATTACTGTAAGTTATTATTTGATTCATAGCAACAGAAATAGCAACAATACTAGGAAATATTATAATTAACATAAAGAATATTCATACATAAAGAATATTCATACAAAAACTGCAACTGCATGAAAGCACTGATAGTACAGGAGTCCCTTATTTTCCTAACATCATATGAGGAGCCCCTTCATGTGTCCTGATGAAGCCTTTTCAGACTCCCCAAAGCCATACCGAATTGTTCAGGATTCAGAACAGGATATTTGTTGTGAAACTAAATTGAATTTAAATCCAGAGTAACTTGCTTTTCACTTAAAAAATCTGTCATACAGTTGTGCTGATGGCTTTCTTAAATAGAACTCCCTTTATTTCATTATTAGGGACTGTGTATGAAAAATGAACAAGTATAATAAAAGTCATATGTTTGGCTCATTCTAACTGACCAAAGAGAGCAGATTATATTGTCACAGTCCCACAAAATGTAGTTACATACCATTGACAAGTCACTATTCAATACTTTTTTCTACAAATGACTGTGGTTTATTTTTTGCATTTATTGTATCTTCATAGACCTAGTGGCTAAGACCTGTTTATGTTATTTAATGTACGACTATTTGTCATATTTCCTTTGACCTCTGACTATCATCAGAAGTGATCCATCCAAAACTATCATTCCTCCAGTAAATGCTTGGCTTTGGGGAATCTAGAGAAGAATCCTTTTTTAGCAGGGAGTTTTATGGACTAGTTCTAGGCTATCCTTAATAGAGAAGCTGAAATGAGCTGCAGAGGCTCTCTAGGGCATTGCTGTTAATTGTTGGCTGGTGAAAGTTGGGCTCCTGGGATTATGGACACCCCTGCTGAAGTTGGACATATGAAAGAAACTGTCTGAGAGACATGACAGAGTTAGTCCATTAGGAATGAATGTATTAAAAGATCAAAAGTAGTACTCAATCCTTAGGGATTTAAAGTACTCAATTAAAACATTTAAGGCCTTAAAAATTTTAAGTCCAGTGTTTAGTAGAGGAGTTACAGTACATTGTTAAACATTAGTGATATGTACTCCTAGTCCTTTCCGAATAATAAACCTCATAACAAAAGTCTTTCTCACAAATTTAACTCAGACATACTGTTTCAGTGCTATGATTTAATTTAAAATTATCTCTATTTCTCTGGATTCCTTTGCCATCTTGGATCTGAAAAGTAGTAACTGATTATGACCAATTTTTTGTTGCTGTTGTTCTTTTTTGTTATTTTTGTTTTGCTTTGTTTCTGGCTAACAAACAGAACCATACACATCAGGCTTTTTCTTAAAACTTTTCTTAAAAGCTTATTTATTTGAACATAAAGCTTATTTTCTAAAAATAATATTTTCTAGAGAATTACCTTTTTTTATTTTTATTATTATTATTATTATTGTAGTGTATCCTTGCAAGAAATTAAGTATTCTTAGGCTTTGGGGTTTTCTTAACAGTATTTCTGACATCAAACAGTAAAAAGCAGCAAACAGAATTAGAAAATAAATTATACTCCTGCTTAGCAACACTACTTTCTGTACAACAAATGATAAACCATGTGAAATAAGTCCATGAAATAAAAAAGTTGTATTTAAAATGTAATGTATAATTAAAATATCAACCAATAACTTTGACTACTACATATTATCATGCATTGTGTGTGATCTCAAGTATATTTTGTAAATTTCATGGCTAGAGCAAGAGCAGATTAAAATCATTAACTACATCATGTTGCTTATAAAAAAACAGGATCACAGTTATGGGAGAGGGTAACTCCTTAATTTCATATTTTTAATTGACTGCTTCTGTAGTTAATTAAAGCTTTAGTGTAGGTTTTGGTTACAGACTTAATGGAAATTATTTTAAGCAGCTATTAAATTGAGATTCCTTCATAAGAACATTTTTAGAGCTCATTCCAGTTAAAAGGTTGTATTGGAGCTGAACTTAATTTTACTGTTTAAGAAGTAAATTAGTATTAAATGTTCCACCATAATTTTTTGAAATTTCTATTCTCTTGTGCATCCATATGACATTATTGATTGAAATAATTATCTGTCACATCCCACTTATTGCACCATTTCTTTCTAGAACACATTTTTAAAAAACAGCAAAAACATTTTTTCATGTCGTCCTGGTTGCAACCTATTTCTTCAAAATAACATAAAAATGGAAAGTCTCTATTGAAGATAGACCAAATACTTCTTCCTTAGTGTTATTTTTAACATATAATTGATAAGAAGTATAAAATACATAAATATAATCAAACCTACCAATTTTAAATCTCTGCAGAAGTGTTTTAGAAGATGTGGTAGGCTGGCCTGAATGTTATTCTTTTAATTCTTTAGGATTTGAATATGTCATCAACCTTTTCCTTAATGGTTGGGTAAAACTGCAATGTTTTTATCTCTAGTTACCACATTTGTTTTTGAAGATTCCCTTGGAATAACGTGAGCAGAATAGAGAGGAAGACTCACCTCCCTGAACCTGGTGGTTCATGCTTCTTTTGATGCAGCCCAGCATGTACATGGCTTTCTGGACTGCAGGTAGACAATGCCAGCTTGTGGTCAGCTTTTAAGTCAGGAGAAGCCAGAAGTCCATGTCTGTCTGCTCTCCATGATTTCTTCTCCCAGTCTGTAGCCATATCTGAATTTGCCCCAACCCGGGTGCAGCACATTACACTTGGCCCTCTTGAACTTCATGACATGCTTGTGGGTCTACTTCCAAAGCTTGTCCATGTCCCTCTGGGTAGCATCCATTCCTTCTGTCTGTCAGGTACTCATTCTGTCACTTGTTATGTGTAAGGAGAGACAGGCCCCCACCCGCATGCAGCCTCCCTTCAGGCAGTGGTAGGTGAGGTCTCCCCTCAGCCCTCTTTTCTACAGGCTAAGAAACCTCAGTTCCCTCAGCTGCTCCTTATGGGACTTCTGCTTGAAACCTTTGAGCAGATCCATTGCCCTTCTCTGGGCACATTCCAGGACCTCAATCTTTCTTGTAGTGAGGGGCCCAAAACCAAACACAGTATTTGAGATTAATATAATTTCAGTTATTTAATATATTTAGTGAAATTTTACTTCTTCATAATTTATAGTTTTTAAATAGCTCTCTAATGGCAACAAATATTTTTACTTAAAGGAGAAATGCTAGTTAATTCTCTTTTTTTTTTTTTGTAAGCAGAAAAATTAGATTGACAGGCTAAGATTTGTTATGCGATATTTTAGTCTGTGAATATTGTACTTCTTGTTGCAACTATAAAAGTTATTATTTGACTGAATTATTATGGTGTCACTGTCATTTGTAGAACTGGTAAAATTTTCTCCATTAGTTTAAAGTGCCTGTTTTGTTTCTGCAGAAATACTATCACCCCTCAGAATTCATGCTTCTACGATTTTTTTCCCTTTCAAAACTCCAAATATGTCCTTACCATTTTTTAATGAGAAACATAATCTTAAAAGGGATAGAATCATTAAATATCTGTGTATTTTAAGAGGCCAGTACATTTAACTACTTGCCTCAAGAGTAGCAAAACAGTTCCATTCATTGCTGATGAAACAAAATAGTTGATAATTTTTCATAGGTCCCATTATGAGAAGGAAGATCACATAAACTGTTGAAACTTACTTGAACTTTCTTTACTTATCAGTGTATATAATTCATAAACTGATTGGCAGAACTGTTGGTTTAATCTGGTAGCATGAAGGATGCCTTTGGCAATTGTATGCTTTCCTGACTAGTACAGGAAATTTCTATTTCTGATTTCTATATATTTTAACTTGTACATATTAGAGTGTCAGAAATCATTGAAATGGATTGGCTTTTCCAGACAAATGCCTCTAAGTTTCCAGAGTAGTTGTATAATATCACTAAGAGCAGTTTTTCTAAATGGTCTGTCATCCAAAGTTTGAGACATCCATTGCATCTTTAAAGTATAAGACAGCTATTACTGTAGACAGCTTTTGAAATTTATGGGCTTCTTGTGAAAGAAAAATACACTAGCTGCAGACCTTAGACAGATAATATTACAGGCTTGTATATATTCTGCCCTTTACTTCTCGTGCACTCATCTGACTAGAGAAGAAAATTGTCTTGTCAGTGCTTGAAATTAGATATACTAATCTAAGAAAAGTGTTTCCTCTGTTGCTGATGACATCTCTGTATGCTTGCCCTCTGAAATCATCAATGATCTATGTAAGGCTTTGTGGCTTCAAAAGTTGTCTTCATCTACTGCAAATAAATCCTATTAAACCAATCAAATTTCCCTGGGAACACTTATTCATTGTTGATACAATTTTAAAAAAGCTGACTACTCTTAAAAATCTAATGTTCCTACCAGAGGAAGTGACATTATGGGTGTATTAACTAGATTTTGAAATTTGAAAGTATTGTGCTCTTCTACTACTCTGCATTACTGACACAAAGTTAAACATTGGGTTTTCAGGCTTAGGTTGTCTAATAATTGTCTCCCCTTTTATTAAATTTCATAAAAACCATTGAGATAAGATTTAAAAACTGCAAACCAAATAGGAAAAGGACCTGTATATATGCAAAGAATTATTTGTTCTAATGTCACTTGCACTTTAGTGCAACTGATAGTCACCCACAGCTGGAAAAACTTTCACAATATTTCCAATTCACTAAGTTGAATTGTGAAAAAGTCCCTCAGAAATGTGTATGGCTCTTTCTTTTCACTTTGTCTCATTGCTCAGAGTGAAAGGAACTGTGAGGGATATTCTCCTTTAGGTGTTCCTGGAGAAGCAGGGACAGATCATTTGCTTGTCCCCTCTGGTCTCCCCTGCTGACCTTTAAAAGCCATTAAGTCAACACATATGGAGAAAAGGGGTAGGAAGCAGACTGTGATACCATTTTTCCTTGACTCAGGAAACAAGGAGTAGGAAAAAGCTTCATGTCTCTCTTTTTTTCGTTTGATGACTGAGGGATTCGGATGTAGCCTAGAGGTTAGCAATATGCAGCCTACAGAAGATTGAAGGCAAAAGTAAAAAGAAAAAAAAGCAAACCAGGAAACACCTCTTCATGTAAGAAAAGAACAGAAAATTATTTGAAAGACCTTGAAGTCTGGCAGTATTGTCTGAGGAGTACTGAGGCTCAGGTATTTTGTTGAGCCAAAAGAAATGTGTTGCGCAAAGAAACTAAGCTTACAAACAGTAACTATCTGTAATTCTCGCATGTCTGATTTATATTTCCTCTGTACATCAACAGTGTTGTGGGAAAAATGTCCATTTTTTAATAACTTGTTTATAAGGAGTCTGAGAATGCCTGATTTGTTTATTGTATGGCTGATATTTAATAAGGGGATTTGTTTATATACTAAAGTTTGCATTGTGCTTTAATATCGCTATCATGGGCAGTGAGTACTGTACTATATG
>VWYP01033076.1:34602-46268 GCA_013400435.1 Pycnonotus jocosus | reverse complement strand
GGGGGGGGTGCACTGAGGGTGCGGTGGGGCTCTGATGGGATTTCAGTGGGGTCTGCGGTGGGTCTGCAGTGCCGTGTCCCTGTGTCTCCCCCTGCACCAGGACCCCAGACAGGGAGCTGCCCCTGTGGCCCTGTGGGACACCCCCCACCCATTTTGGGGGTCCTGGCGCCCCTTGCCGGACCCCTCTGTGGTGCCCGGTGCTGGCAGTGGCCGCGGAGCCCCCAGGGGTGTGGAGGGCCGGGGTCGGGGCTGGGAGGAGCCCCCCCGCCGCGTTCCCAGGCCCGCAGGTGTTGGGGCCGGCGGGTGTGAAGGTTTCCCGGGAAACGGCCCCGCCGAGGGACGGAAAATCCATCAGGGAGCAAGGGGGGACACGGGCATGGCTCGGCACGGGCCCCCAGAGCTGGTGTGCACAGCCTGGTCCGGGGGTACATCTGGGGGCACAGCACCCCCAAACTGTGTGTGCACAGCCCCTAGTACAGGGGGGTGCAGCCCCCCCAAAGTGATGGGAACAGGAGGGGCACAGGATCCCCTCTGAGCTGGGGGGCACAGCTGAGGGGATACAGCTGGGGACACAGGACCCCCAAACCACGCGTGCACATCCCAGCGGTGCCCAGCACTGACCCAATTAATCCGAGGCCATCAGAGCCAACCCCATTCCAACACCCAGCCCTGGTCTGGGGGTGCAGGGGTACCTGGCGGGAGACCTGCACCCCACGGCCCGGGCCAGGCACGGCCCCTTCCCGCAGCCCGGCCCCCTCCTGGGCCGCATTAGCTGATGAGCTCCCGGGTAATGAGTTCTGCACCCGCCGCAGCCGCTTCCCACCTCCCTGTTTGCACAAGTGCTGCAGCGCGGCTGGGCTGGGGCGGCCCCGGCCGCGGGGTCAGAGCCCCCGCAGCCTTGGGAAAATCTTTAATTGGAACTAGCAGCGTTTAAGTCTTGTGAATTCCTTTATCTTCAGCCAAGAGCGTTGAATCTTGTATTAATGTGTGCAAGTGGTTATCTTAGCCTTCAAGGCTGTGGGCCTGAGCAACAGTGATAAGAGGATATCTCTTGTCCAGACCAGAGAGCTGGGATGTATTCAAAGAGAGGAAATTCTTTTGGAAGCCTATGACCAAAACCAGATAATTTGAGGAGTGGGATGCTCCCCAAACGAGCACCAGAGACCCTCAAAAGACCCCTACTCCTATGTGAATAAACTCCAAAAAGTGATATAAATATGCAAAAGAATTTAACATACATGTATGAGTTTTGGGAAATGTCATTAGTAACTTACAAAGATTTAAACTTTGTAAGCCGAATCTGTCAGCCAGCTGTGGTGTGTGTAGTAGGAGATATCCCCTGCACACCCAGCACTGAAATAAAGTAATGCTACTTTCTAATACTGAAATTACAGTGTGAGAGAGTTTTATTCCCAAATTTTGGTGACTGCGGGACACCCCACACTCCTCACCCCGGGGAGCAGGGGCGTTCTCCCATCCCCTCAGCCCATATCAATGGAGCAGGGTGCAGGGCCATGAGGCAGCATGGCCAGGGCACCACCACAGAGCTCAGTCAGTGCCCAGCTCAGGGTGTGCCCCCAGGAGCCCCCAGCCCTTCTGCTGAGAGGTCCCTGCCCTGCTGGGACCCTCCCAGGACATCTTCTGCTCACAGGGACCCTGCCCAGGGCTGTGTCTGGTGCAGGGGTCAGAGCTGCCCAGCACCTGGCAAACAGCCCCCCTCAGCCCATCTGCACCGGGGGTCCCCTGTCCTCAGCACCCTCAAGAGTCTGGCACCCACCACGGTGCCCCCCAGTGCCCTGGGGACCCCAACCCACAGCAGCACAGGGACCCCCAGACCGAGCAGGGGCACAGCCTGGTGGGTCCCCAGATGCCTCAGCTCATCTGCAGCTGTCCAGGGCTGCATCCCATCGGCCTGCGGGGACAGACGCTGCACGGGCAGAGCAGGGATGTCTCTGGGAAGGGAACACCCCGGGGTCCCACCCGAGCACCCTGCACGCCCCACATCCCCCGCCCCTTAGGGCCGCCGGTCCGAGCCCGAGCTCACTCAGCACGGCCGGGGCTGGGAGCCGGGCAGGGGGCAGGGAGCTGCGGGGACCTTGCTGGGTGCCAGGGCTGGCGGCTGGGGGAGCCGGCATTGGAAGGTCAAGTCGCGGGTTGTGCTGCTGCCGGCAGACGGGCGGTGCGGGAGGAGCGCTGCGGGACCGGCCGGTGCGGGGCTGCGGCGCGGTGCGGGGCTGGCGGCACGTCAGCATCTCTCACGGCCGTGTGAATGGGTCCGCACACACTTCCCAGCGCCGGCAGGGCCAATTAAGGACCGAAGGAGTCAGATCTGACACCTCTGCAAATGGGCCCGGCATTCCCAGGCTCCTGCAGCCCGCCCGGAGCGGGGAGAGGCTGGGGGAGCTCTTTACCTCCAGGTGGGCGCAGAGGCATTCCCCCGCCCCCCTGGCCCCCCGACACTGTCCCCTCTGTCCCCGGGGCCTGGGCTGCTGCCAGGACACGATCCCAGCGATGCTTCGCCGCCCGGCGCTGCGGGCTGGGGGTCTCCTCCCATGGCGGGGCCCCTCCCGGAGCTGCACAGGGCTCCCAGCACGGGGATGGGTGCCTGGGGGTCACCTCTCTGCAGCCCTGCTGCGGGCACTGTCCCAGGGGTGCTTGGGGGTCCAGAGATGGCGTTAGAGACCTGGGGGTCACCCCCCTACATCCCTGCTGCAGGGATCCCCCAGAGCTTCAGAGGATTCCCAGTTACACTGCCCTGGAGCCTCCTCACAGACCCACAGCCACAGATAATAGCATGGCTTCCACCTGCTGCTTGGAGCCTCCCAGGGCAGGACTGATGGACACGGGGCACCACAGGACCCCTGCACCTGGAGCCCAGCTGCCCACACATCATCAGGTACCCAGAGACCCTCCCCAGCCCAGCCCCTGCTCCTGCAGTCCCCTCGTGGGGTGGGTGGCAGTGGGTGCAAGGTGGGATGTCCCACAGCCACTCACCTCACACAGCTCAGCAGCCCCTGGGCCCCAGGCAGGCTCATCTCCCCAGCTCCTGCCACAGCCCCTCTGCTGCACCCCAGCACACAGCACTGTGGGGCTGACTGCACCCCTGCACACAGCACTGTGGGGCTGGAGCTGACTGCACCCCTGCAGACAGAGCCCACACAGGCACGGTGGCATGGCAGTGGGACAGAAGGACAGTGGGACAGTGGGACAGTGGCACTGTCCCATGGGTTGGTGACAGGGCCACGCCACAGAGCTGCACGGGATGGGACAGACAGCAGGATCCTCACTAAAGCCACCCTGCGGCGCTGCTCCCCTGTTCCTTACTGCAGGACCTGCTGGCTGCACCCCAGCACGGGCAGGGCTGGGAGCACCCCTCAGCCTGGCACCCCACACACAGCCAGGGGCTGCCCTGGGCCACTGGCCCGGTGCCCACTGCCAGCCCACCCCACAGCCCGGGTGTGTCCCAGGCTGGGGTGGCAGAGGGACTCACCACCACTGCCCAGCCCCACTGACCCCCAGCTCCCACCTGCCCGGGGATCCCATCCCTCACCTGTACCCAAAGATAGCTCCATCCCTTCAGGGCCCAGGGAAGCCCATAAGGGACAGTCCCTCCTACCTGTCACAGCCCCCTGCAGCCCCTGCAGCACCTGCCCAGGGCAGGGGCAGGGAGAGGGGTCCTGGTGCCAGCCCCCCTGAGCAGGGCCCAGCAGGAGAGCTCACACGCAGCTGTCAGACGGAGGGGCTGGGGGCTGGCGTCAGTGAAGCCCCCAGAGCCACTTAGCACCAGGCTCCTAACAGCCCGGGGGGCTCACAGCCCGGCCCTGCCCCGGGGGCTCACAGCCCGGCCCTGCCCCGGGGGCTCACAGCCCCAGCCCTGCCCCAGGCATGCGGGGCCCCTGGCGCTCCCCACCCAGCCTGTGCAGTGCCACAGCTCGGCGCCCAGCACCCAGGGTGCCCCTGGAAACCGGGCAAGTTTTTATTTTCACCCCAGAGAGCACCAGCCCTGCCGAGCCCCCCACGCTCCCGGTGCCCCCATTATCCCGGCGGGACCGGGGCGCGCAGGGGCAGCGGGGATGGAGCCAGTGCGGTCGGGAGTGGGCCAGCGTCGGTCCTGGTGGCCAGGGAAGCTCAGGCTCTGCTCTGCTCCTCAAACCACGCCAGCACGGTCTCCCGGTTCTCCCTGACCCAGTTGATGTTGGCGCGGGTCCGCTCCAGCGCCTGCTCCAGCGCCCGCGTCCCCGAGCCGAACCCGATGTCCTGGTTGTCCGCCTTGAACTGCTCCAGCTGCAGGGCACAAATGGGGCTGCAGCAGGCAGGGCGGGGGCCCGGCAACCCCTGGCAGATCCCAGCAGCTCCCAGCACCGCTTGACACCACCCAAGAACACCCCAACAGCCCCTGACGACCCCTGTGAGCACTCCAGCACCACCCCGGCACCTCTCAGCTGCTCCGTGGCAGGACACCAACAGCCCCCAGAAGCATCCCCATAGGCTCTGTGAGCCCCCAGCACCACTCCAGCAGCCCCCAACACCACCCACCACCATCCTGACAGCCCCAGTAGCACCCTGACAGCCCCCCAGCACTATCTCAGCCTCCAGGAGCACCCCAACAGCCTCCAGCAGCCCATGCAGCACCCCAACAGCCCCCCAGGAATACTCTGACAGCCCCTGGGCATCCCTGCCACCAGCCCAGCAGGCACCCAGCAGCCTGTGACAGAATCCTCTTGGACTCCTGGGCACATAAGGGGCAGGAAACGCCCTCTCGAGGGCTGCTGGCAAAGGGCAGCTCTGCCAAGGCCGGTGGTCCCCTGTCCCCTCGGCCCTGCCAGGGTCCACCCTCACCTGTTGCAGCTCAAACTCTGAGGAAAAGCGCTGGGTCACAGCTGAAATCAGGCGGGAGAAGGAGAAGGAGCCGCCCCCATACCTGGGAGAGCAGAAGTGTGCTGAGCCAGGAGGAGGGGACAGGGCAAGGGACAGTGCCACCCCCAAGGGACGAAGGCAGACAGGGGTGGCCCCAGCCCCCGCAGTGCTCACTGAGTGAAGAGCGTCCTCCAGTTGCCACGGATGAAGTCCCACACCAGGGGCTGCCCCACAACGTTGCTGGCAATGCTGTTGATGGTGGAGGTGGCATCCTGCCTCCGGATCTTTGTAGAGTCCAGGGTGTACTCCAGGTACCTGCAGGGCCACCACGAGGGGGTGAGGGGCTGGCAGGGGCAGCGGGCATGATGTGGGTGATGGGCTGGTGGGCACACAGCACAGTGCCAGGCAGGCCCCACACGCACCGGTTGAGGATCCAGGGGTGGGGGCTGCAGGTGAGGGCTGTGCGCAGCTTGTCAGCCTCGGACACCACAGGGGCCTCCCGGAATTTCTGCCAGATGAAATCCCAGGCGTCCTCCCCGCCCGTGGCCACCATGTTGCAGTAGATGGCTGAGCGCAGGTTCGGGGGGACCCTGTTGGGGTAGGAGCTGTCAGTGCCAGGCGCCCCTGGCCGTGCCCAGCCCCGCCACAGCCAGCACCGGGGCTGCTGAGCACTCACGGGTTGTCACTGGAATTCTGCCACTGGCGCAGGTACTCGATGGCCAGCTGCTGGCACTCGGTGACACCGTAGGAGCAGGCAGTGCTGATGGCATTGACCTCGTTGTACCTGGGGGGAGAGCCTGTGAGGGCTGGGGTCCGGCACAGGGCACCCACCGGCCAGTGCTGGCTGGAGGCAGGGCTGTGTCCTCTCCCCAGTGCAGCTGGAGACACCCCAGGGATCCAGCCCAGCCCCAGGGCCACAGTACTCACTGGACCATCAGGCCACTGGGGATATCTCTCCAGTTATTGGTGATGTTCTTGTAGTGTTCAAAGAGAGGGGTCACCTGCTTCTTCATGTATCTCTGGGGGCAAGAGGGAGTCAGTGCCCAGTGACACTGGCTGGCAGCAGCCCCCACACCACTGTGGGGGCAACCCTGGCCCTTCACCCCCAGCATGGGGGGTGGCACCACTCACCGACATGGCCCCAAAGACCTCGCTGCGGTCAAACATCTGCTGGAAGTACTGGAGGTTGCTGAGCGCTGCCTGCCAGGGCATGTACTCCATCTCCTTGCTCAGGAACCGTGTCGTGTTCAGAGCCAAGGTCACGTTGACGTACTTGGCCCTGTCAGGGGTGAGGGCAGCGTCACCTCCCCAGCCCCACTGCCACTGCCCACCCCAGAGCACTCGCCCCATCCAGCCCTTCCCCCCGGTGGCACCTGGGCCACCTGGCCGGGCTCACCTGGCCAGGTTAAAGGCATCATCAATGACCTGGGCACGGTTGATCACAGGGATGACCTGAGAGAGCAAAGCCGGTGTCTCAGGGCAGCCTGAGCAGGGTGGCGTGAGTGGGGTCCCACAGCACAGCCCTGAGCACCCTGTGTACCTCGTGGTCAGTGAGTAGCTGGTTGAGGAGCTGCTCCCAGTTCTCTGAGTTGTAATTGACACGGAAGTACCCAGTGACATTGAGGTTCAGCAGGAGCCAGTCGGGGCTGTCGACCTTGAAGACGTCGTTGGTGTCTGGGAAGGGGACAGGAGGCTCTGCCAAAGCTGCATCCCCACCCGCCAGGGAGGGCCAGGCTCAGCCCCCACCACCACTCAGAACCCCAACCCGTGCCATGGCAGTGGAGGTGGCAGCAAGACCCCCATTCACGGCCAGGACACACCGTACCTGTGACTTTGGTCAGCCAGTAGCTGCTGTTCCCGTGGCTACTGCCTGTCATCCAGGTGATGGGGATGATCCAGGTGTAGCTGTGCCATGGACAGACAGGTGGTGGGACTGGCCCTCATCCCCTGAGCCCTCGTTTCCCAGCCAGACCCACCACACTCACTTGAAGACAGAGGGTCTGTCCACAGGAGACGTGGGGTCCAGCAGAAAATGGTTCTGGCTGACGGTGCCACTCTGGGTGTCAACAGTCACCACAGGGAAGCCCATCTGCAGCGTCCAGCGGTCCATGATGCTGCTGATGCTGTCGGGCAGTTGGACATTGTTCTCCTCCACCGCCTGCGGGGTGGCAGCACTGCTGGTCACCAGGGGCACGGGCAGCGCGGGGCTCGGCCAGCCCCGCAACCCTCACGCAGCACGTGGGGCCCCGTCACACCAGGCAGCCTCCCAGAGCCGGGGCTGGGGATGCTGCAGGAGCACCAGCCCCCTCCTACCTTTTGCAGGTGGACCCAGAGGTCAGCATAGATGGTGTTGCTGTAGGCGAAGGTGTGGAGGTAGGACTGTGGGAGAGCACCAGGACAGACAGGTGAGCAAGGGCAAGTCTGGGGTGTGGGACACCCCCAGAGCACCTGGGAAGGTCTCTACCATGGGATGCCCACCCTGCACTGGGCTTGCTGCCCCCCAGTACCAGCAGCACCTCACCTGCAGCCCCTCCTTGAAAATGTCCTCGCTGAGGAAGCTCGAGAGCATCCGCAGGACTGACGCTCCCTGCAGGGACAGCAGGTCAGAGGAGCCAGGGACACCCCAGAGTCCCTCCCCACCCCAGGGACCCCCGTGCACACCTTGCTGTAGGCGATGCTGTCAAAGACTTCACTGATCTGGGCCGGGGTGTTGATCTCCTCCTCGCTGAAGGAGAGGGGGTGGGAGCTGGCCAGGGCGTCTGTCGCCATCACCGCATGCAGCTCGTTCAGCACCATCAGGTCTTTCTGCAGAGGGGCACCAGCACTCACCTCAGCCCTGCAGGCACCATCAGGCACCAGGGCAGCCCCTGGGGTGCCTGTTCCCCTCCCTGCCCCCACGCCCACCGTCCCTGGCACTCACAATGTTCCAGGAGGGCTCAGCAGAGTCGGCGCCCAGGTACTCCACGTAGGAGGCGAAGCCCTCGTTCAGCCACAGGTCGTTCCACCACCGCAGCGTCACCAAATTCCCAAACCACTGCAGAGGGCAGGGCGCTCCCTCAGCAGCCAGCCATCAGCCAGGGGAGCGGGCGAGGGGCGCAGCAGGTACCTGGTGTGCCAGCTCGTGGGCGATGACGGTCACCACGCGCTCCTTGTTGGCAATGGAGGAGTAGAGATCGTCGAAGAGCAGCGAGTTCTCCCGGTAGGTCACCAGCCCCCAGTTCTCCATCGCACCCGCGTTGAAATCGGGGAGGCCAACCTGGTCTGGGGGTGCAGGGCCCCCGTCAGTGCCCCACTGACAGCACACTCCCCCCTGCAGCGGGCACCTCAACCCAGTGCCCCAGGCGCCCCGCAGCACCCACCAGACTTCGGGAGAGGGTAGGACGTGTTGTAATGCTTCTCAAAGAACTCGAGGATGGGCCCGGTGACATTGAGTGCGTAGGAGCCCTGGCCCTCCTCGATGGCCTCACGGCGGCCCCAGATGCGGATCTGGAGAGGAGGGATGCAGGATTCATCAGTGGCCCAGGCTCACCACCCCAGGGTGCAGAGAGTGCAGCCCACCCCATCCTACCAGTACATCCCCCGAGTCATTGTACACGTTGTCGAACTGGCTGACAATGAAGGCCAGGAGGTACGTGGACATCCGGGGGGTGGTGTCAAACTCAGTGACATTCCAGGACTCCCCATCAATCACCTGCTCCCTGGTGTCTGTGGAGATCAGATGGTCACCCCACAGCCCTGCCAGGCCCCCAGCACCCTGAAGGGGTCCCCCCGCCCTACTCACTTTTGGCAGGCATGTTGGAAATGGCCGTGTAGTTGGAGGGGTGGATCAGTGTCACTGTGAAGTTGGCTTTCATGGCCGGCTCGTCGAAGCAGGGGAAAGCTTTGCGCGCATCGGCCGCCTGCATCTGCGTGGTGGCCACCACCTGCCTGTGAGCCAACCCCATCAGTCACCCCAACCCTCCATGGGGGTCCCTGTGGAGGCTGCACCCCCAGTCCGCTCTCTCCCATCCCCACTGGGGCAGCATGAGGATGAAAGAGGGGCACAGAGGCTCCTCTCATCCATCCCACGGTCCTGGTGGGAGAGGAGCCCCAGAGCCAGCCCACGCCCTCCACTACCCTGTGCCAGCCCTATGCCCTCCATTCTCCTCCCCACCACCACATCGGGCCAGCCCTGTGGCTCCCAGCCCAGCCCCTGCCCTCCACCTACCTGTTGCCTGAGGCGTCTGTGTATTCACTGCGATAGAAGCCAGCCAGGTCATCAGCCAGCTCCCCGGTGAAGCTGCTGGACAGCCGGTACCGCTGGCCCTGCTGCAGAGGAGTCGCCAGCTGCACCACCAGGTACTGGGTGGGAGTCTCCAGCCAGGTGTTGGAGATGGCAGGGGCTGTGCCACCATCCTCTGCCTGCAGCGTGGCATGGAAGGAGCCCTGCATGGTGTAGTTCAGCTTGTTGCTGTGGATGAGGATGAGGTTGGTGGCTTCCTCGCACGTGAACACCACACTGCTGTTGCCCTTGAAGATGTACATGTTGTTGGCATCAGGCTTCAGGAAGGGCTGCAGGGACACCTCGTAGAACTCTGGCTTCAGCGTGGTGGGCAGCCTCCAGCGGTTCCAGGGGTTGTTGGGGGCGGGGGTGGTGGTGGTGGTGGTGGTGCTGATGCTGGGCCTGGCCGTGGTGCCCACATCTGGTGTCCCCTTGTTCTTTTCCTGGGCATACACCACCGAGAGTGCAATGATGGTGGCCACGGCCCCCAGGCCCAGCACAATGGCCACGATGCCCACGGTCTTGCTGATGAAGAAGCCGGCTGCCATGGCGGGCAGAGGGAGCAGCACTGGCAGAGACGGTGCTGGAGCAAGCACGGCTTTTAGCCTCTCGCTCTCACGAGGTTTATTAGTCCAAGTTAATGGGTGAAGGATTAAATGGCCATGGGGCTGAGGGTGGTGACAGACCCTGGGATGAGCTTTCCACCCTCCCACCCTCCGGCCTGGCAGGAACACCCACACCCAGCGCTGCTGCTGCAGGGGCAGAGCTGCCTGGGGGATGGCACCATTGGGGAGCGTGCACAGGCTGTGGGTCTGCACCCCCGGAGTCCTTCCCCAGCACCGACCTGGCCCTGCAAAAGGAGGGACAGAGTGGGGGGTCGCAGCCAGCAGCCACATCCTCACCGTACTGCAGGGCCCTGCATGTGCCCCATCAGCCAAGCCCAGATGCAGGCTCGGTGTCACCCCGTTTACCCTCGTGTGACAGGGTCTGAGCCACTTTCAGAGGGTCCACACAAGCCCTGCCTGTGAGGGGCACAGCCCACAGGCTGCCCCACTCGGGGAAAGCAGGGGCCGTGGGGTGCAGCACAGGGGTCTGGCAGTGGTGGGAGAATGTGGGGGGGACACCTGGGAGGAGCTCCCCTGCCCACAGCACTCTCAAAGTCCAAGGCCATGAACCCGGAGGCGCTGCAGTCAAACCCTGTCCTTGGGAGCCCAGCCCCAGTGGGCACATGTGAGGTCCCCACCCAGGGTGGGGTGTGGGGGGTGACATGACCTGCCACACACCGGGAATAGGAAGTCCTGTTCCCAAGATCTGATTGATCTCTCCACAGGGAGATATGGGCAGGTGTTGCCAGGAGCCACGGCTGGGCCAAAGGGCAAACCAGGATGAGAGAGTGGTGTCCTCAGGGAGCCCTGCCCTGTCCCTGACAGTACCCAGCTGCTCTCGCCAGGGCCACCGTGCCTGGCACAGATCGTTCTGGATGCTGCTGGTGTCCCTGGCATTCCCTGGCAGGCACACCCCTTCCTCAGGCCCAGAGCTCCCTGCTGGCTCTCTCAGTCCCATCCCCACCCTGCCTCTGGCCAAAGGCTTTAGGGACAGTCCCCCACAGGGCCACAGGTGGCTGGGAGGGTGCCAGGCACTCTGCACACCCCCATCCCACACCATCGGGCCTGCCGGCCCTCCCCACAGCCCCTCGGGCATGGCACACAGGCATCCCCCACTGTGTCACCTCGGGACGGGGCTGGACGGAGTTAACGGGGAGCAGCACTGGGGCAAGACACAGCACCCACACCCTGACCCCCCCCAGCGCCTGCAGGGTTCTGTCCCCAGCCCCAGAGGAGCCCTCCCTGCAGCCCAGCCAGCAGCACACGCATCGCCCGTGTCCCACGAGCGGCACAGATGTTGGGCGTCACCCCCGTGGGCGTGTGGGTCCCTTGGGGCTCTGACCTCACTCACCCCACAGCCTGACCCCCCCAGAGCCCTCCACACTGTCCTGCACCCCCACAGACCCCCCGAGCCCTGCAATGCACACGGGCTCTGTAACCCCCATGTATGTGAACCCCACTGCGAGCCTCACACCCCACAGCCCCCACAGCCCCCACAGCCCCAACACCCCACANGGGGCCACGGCCCGGACAGCGTGGGGGGAGAGCGTCCGGCACGGGCTGCCCCACAGCGGAGCAGGGCCAGGGGCACTTCCGAGGGGAAAGGGGGCTGGGGAGGGGGCCTGGGTGTGGGAACACCTCCGGCGGGCAGGGCTGAGCCCAGCGAAACCCGCACCCATGGGTGCCACAGCACAGCACAGCACAGCTGGGGGCCAGGAGCCATCCCCCGCATCCAGCCCCATCCCCGCACCATGCAGGCGGCTCGAGGGGAGCCCCCGGGCAGCCCCCGCCCTCTGCAGCCCTGCACACGCCGCATCCCCCGGCTCGGCTCGCTGTGGGGCGAGGGGCGGCTCTGCTGACCCACCCAGCGCAGCCCCTCGGGGCACATCGCGGGGTCACGGCCAGCGCTGGCACCGGGCACCGGCACAACCACCGGCACCGGG
>VWYP01033076.1:499-24225 GCA_013400435.1 Pycnonotus jocosus | reverse complement strand
CCGCCCCGCGCGGCGGAGACGGGAGCGATGGCGGCGGGAGGGACCGGGAGGAGCGGGGAGGACGGGGGGGTCCCGGCTCGGTGCCTGCGGCCGCCCCTCCCTCGGTGGAGCCCCCCGAGAACTTTCCCCGTGGCCGCACGCAAACTTTCTCCGCCGGCAAAGTTGCGGGGAGGGCGGGGGGCCCTGACCTGTTGCGGGCGGGGGTCGCAGCGCAGGGGGGACCCCGCGCTTGGCAGGGATGCTCGGGGGTCCGGGGGTCGCGCCGTGTCCGAAGTTTCGGGAGTTTCTTGGTGTTTGCGGGAGGGGTCCGGGGTGGGGTCCCCCGTGTTGGCAGCAAAGTGCCCGGGGGGNNNNGCCCGGGGGGTGAAATCCAGCGGGGATTGGGGGTGGCTCTGTGCGCTCGTCCCGCACCAGGCAGGTCCCGCTTCACCTGCAGCCCCGGACAGCCCGGCCTGGCCAGGTGTGGGACCTCTCGGTGTTCCTGGGCAGCCTTGGAGGTCTGTGCCCAAGCAAGGGACCGGGGGGAATGTGTGAAAGCCCTCCGGAGCTCCGGTCATAATGGGGTGTAATGGATAAATTAGTTATAATTAATTACTTAGTCAAGCATTAGGATTTTTCTTGTGAGCAGCTGTGTAGGAAGAGAAGGGCAACCAGAGGAATAGGGGCAGTCCAGAGCTTGACCTGCACCGGAGTGGAGCCTGAAGACTCCCCCCAGGTGCAAAGCCAGCAGCTCCATCAGACTCCCACGCCCCACACCACGATCCTGTGCCCCACACCATGGTCCTGTGCCCCACACCATGCTCCTGCTCCCCACACCATGCTCCTGTGTCCCATGCCACACTCCTGCTCCCCACACCGTGCTCCCAGGCTTGCCTTGGTTGCTTCTCTTGCCCGGGTTGGGACTGGCCCCACGGAGCTGTGGCTCCAAGGGGTTCCCACATGGCACAGGTGGATCCTGTGGGTGTTCAGGCTGCCCACAGGATTAAACAAATACATCTTGAGCTGGAGGCACCCTCCAGGCATGGCTCTCACAGGGACCCTCCCTGGGAAGCAGCAGCCTCAGTGTTCTCTTTCGGGGTCCCAGGGTGCCCAATCCCTTGGGGAGCAGCAGCTGGGGCAGTGCTGGCCAGGCTGGGACCGTGCCCTGCTCCCACCCTGGTGACAATATCCTCTGTGCAGAAGCAACCATGGAACAGGCACATCCCCCTCACCTGGGCCCAGCTCCTCTCCTCCAAGCAGTTTTGCATCAGTGCCCTCTTTATGGGTCACACTGTGCCCCTCCAAAACGGTAAATAGGAGCTGAAGCTGTGCTGCACCCCAGGACACATCCCCACCCAAACCTGGGGTGACTTGTAGGGTCAGACATGAGTTCCTGCAGCAGCAGGAGTGGAGCATCTCCAGTGGTGAGGGGTCATCGTGTTGGCATTTTGGGCTTGGTTTAATCCCTGAGAAAGTATTTGTTTCCTACAGTTTTATTGGGCCATTTTAATTTATCAACTAGTTTGGGAATCGTGGTGTGGAGAGGGACGAGCACTGGCACTGTCTGGCTTTGCTCTGCAGCTGGGAATGCTGAGGAATCTACAAAGCAGTGGGTTTGTACTGCCAGGAACGTGCCAGCATCACAAGCCATGAGGGGGGCTGCTGGCACTCCTTCATTTTACAGTTTTTCCTGTGGAGAAGTCAGCTCCAGCTCAGGCTCTGCTCAAACCCAGTCCCTGGGTCTGCCAGGCCAGAGCCAGTGTGGGGATGAGGGGGCTTCCTGCTGGGTTTGTTGCCTTCTGTCACCCACTCCCAGATCTGGTTTCCCAAGCCCCATCACATCCCTGGCTCACCTGTCTGGGCTCAGGTGGCAGCTCCTGGGATGCCCCAAATACCTGTCCAGGGCACGTGTGCCATGGAGGTGGCATGGTGGGGCTGGAAGGATGCTGCAGGATGGCCAGGATGTGATGTGCCAGCAGTGCCCAGTCCCATTCTTTGTGCTGCCTGTGACTGGAGTCCTCACAATGAGCCATGAGCCCTGCTGAGCCCTTCCCAAAGGTGTTTTCCCTTTGTTCCTCTGTCCCACATTTTCTCTTCAGCTCCATGCACACCCTCCTCCTCCTCCTTCTCCCTCATCCTGGCTGTGGGTCACAGTGGGGTTGGTGTGGGGGAAGAGCTGGCACAGCTCATGCCCAGCATGGCTTTCCCTCAGTCCCAGTTTCTGCCCAAAACACAGTGAAATGTCAGTCGGGCAGGAGGTGCTGCTGCTGGGCTGTGGAGGAAGATCTGTATTTGTGTGTTTGGGGATCTGTGTTTGCACACCAGGGACGCTGCTCTGCTCGCCTGGCTGCAGCTTCAGCAGAGGAACAGGGCTCTCCCTGCTAAGGGAACAAGCAATGATGAACTTTCTTTCCCAAACTTTAAATTAAAGGGAAGAAACACATTTTTGACTTTTCCTGTCCTTTCCTTGCATCTGTCCATCTGTTGTTTGAGTGACAGTCAAGTATTTGTAATGAAAATTAACAGGAACAATATGTCAGCACCTGTGGGCAGCTCTGCAGTGTCCCTGTGCTGTCACCTCCTGGTCCTCAGAGTGTTTGGACAATGTTCCCTGCAAAGTGCCACAGTTTTTAGTTAAAGGGAAAGCAACCAATGTCCTGTTGTGCAAAGCAAAGAGAAACTTGCAGAAAGTTCATGTGAATCTCCTCCAGCTTGGCTCCAGGGATAGCTCAGGGATAAAGGGGTGCTGGGGAACACCATGGCTGTGAGAGGGAGGTGTGGTAGGACAAGGTACACCCTGCAGCCCTGGAGATTCAACACCAGGCTGCTCCAAACCCCATCCAGCTGGACCTTGAACACTCCCAGGGATGAGGCAGCCAAAGCTTCTCTGGGCAACCTGTGACGATTCCCCACCCTCTGTTATTCTGATGCCGTTCTTCCTGGTGCTCCAGATACCTGTCCAAAGTCCCTCTGCAGCTCTCTTGGAGCCCCTTTAGGCACTGGAAGGAGCCCTGAGGTCTTGTCCTGTGCAGGCAGGGACAGAGGCAGGGTTTGGCAGGGAGCACACCCAGCCAGGCCGCCCTGGCAGCGCATCCAGGAGGAGGAGGCAGGGCAGGGAGGAGGAAGCAGCACACAGCCGTGCTCATTGTTTGACTTCCCCTGCTCGCCCGTGGGGACCTGTGTCTGTGCCTGGGCAGGGCACACCCGCCGGGCTGTGCCTGGGGGCTGCGGGGGGGGAGCAGGAATTCCCTGGGGGCTGCAGGGGGGGGAGCAGGAATTCCCTGGGGGCTGCGGGGGGGGGAGCAGGAATTCCCTGGGGGCTGCTGGGCACCAGGGTGGGACAGTGAGGGGCTGCTCTGCAGGGAGCATTCCCTGTCCATCCAGCCAGCCCCACAGCAGGGCCAGGATCCCTCCCTGGCCACAGCTGGGACTGTCCCCTGGCCATCAGAGCCACACCAGCCTGGAGCCCCCATCCTGCCCGTGACGTGCTGGGGTGACCTGGAGAAGGAGAGGAGGGGGAGGAAGGGCAGGCAGAGCTTCCAGAGGAAGAGTGCTCACCACTGCCTCTAAATTTATCTTTCCTGTTTCTCAGCAGCAGCAGCATTGTCTCATCCCCATTCTCTGTGGTTCTCAGGCCGTTCTCCCCTCTCTGCCTCTCTCCTGGCACCCTGTTCCTCACCACGTTATCCCGGTTTAACCAGCTCTGTCTCTCTCCTTCTTTCGCTTTCAAGTGTTAATCCTGGTGTGCTCCCTGGCTGCTTTTCCCTTCTCTCACCTCCAGTCTGTTCCCACACCCACCATCCCAGGGCCCTCCCGATGTCCCACAGCACCAGCCCCTGGCTTGGGGGTTAAACTGGGGGCTGGGCAGTTGCCAAGGTCCTCTGGGCTCAGGGCTGGGAATCCATGAGTGAGCTGGAGAACAGAGGAGGGAGGTTTCCCTCGAGGAACCCTTTGTCCAACCCATGATGGGCTGCTCTCAAGGGAGAACGTCTCCTTGGAAAACCATGGAATCATTTTGGTTTGACGGGACCTTTGAGATCACAGAAGCCTCAGGGCAGCCTGGCCTGCTCATCCCAACCTCCCCAGGAGATGCTGCACATGACCAGGCAGATCAGGGACACCCTGGACTGGCTGGGTGGATCAGGGACACCCTGGACTGGCTGGGTAGATCAGGGACACCCTGGACTGGCTGGGTGGATCAGGGATGCCCTGGACTGGCTGGGTGGGTCAGGGACACCCTGGACTGGCTGGGTGGATCAGGGATGCCCAGGACCAGCCTGGCCAGTGGCTGNGGGACACCTGGGCTGGCTGGGTGGATCAGGGCCACCCTGCACTGGCTGGGTGGATCAGGGATGCCCTGGACTGGCTGGGTGGGTCAGGGACACCCTGGACTGGCTGGGTGGATCAGGGATGCCCAGGACCAGCCTGGCCAGTGGCTGCTGTTGGGAAGAATTGTTTTTGTGGTTAGGATGGATGGTCCAGGGAGCTGCTTCCCTTCCCAGTCAATCCACAGGGATTGTGAAGGTCTCCTTCCTCACAAAGGACTTTCTACTCTGAATCCTGACCCCTCTGCTATCCAAATTGGAGGCATCTTCAACTCCCAACTCAAACACCTCCTTGCTCCGTGCCAGTCAGTTCTTGGTTTGTTTATTGAGCCAGCTGAGGGTTGCCCTTGCCAGGCACACACTGACCTGCCCTCCTGCCTCTGCCCTTGGCTTTGCTCCAGAGCCATCAGTCTGTTCTTGCTGTGGCCGTTCTGTGCTTGCTGTGCACAAAGTCACCAGCCCGAGAAGTGTTCAAATGCTGTGTGGACACGACACTTGGGGACATGCTCTAGTGGTGGCCTTGGCAGTGCTGGGGAGCAGTTGGGCTCCATGATCTCAGAGGGTTTTTCAGCTCTAATGATTCCATGATTCCAGCCCTGGCTCACAGGTGCCCATGGCTGAGGGGGCACCAGCTCAGTGGGAGCTAATGCCCCTCTGGAGGGGTCAGAGGAGCTCTGACCTCGGGCCAGGAGTGCCCTTTGGAGAAGAAATGCTTTCCCAGAGGCAGAACCATAGGCAGAGCTGGCTGAGTCTCCTCCATGAGGGCTCTGGGTCTCTGCTGAATCCCTTCACACCCATCCCAGGCTGGGCCATCACTGAGCTTGCCTGCTGAGAGCCAGACCTGATTTATGGGGGCTCCAGTGGTTTGCTTTGGCTTTGTGATTATCAGCAAGGGACACATAGAAGGAAATTATTTCAACAGCTCAATATTGTGTGTGTTTATGGGACTTTCTGGCTGTGAGAAGGAAGGGCCCAAAGCACAGGGGTTGTGTAGATTGGGATGAGAATGGGGCAGGGCGAGTGGTACAGACCCCAGGGCGAGCCAGAGCTGCCAGAGCCAAGGCAGAGACAGCCCAGCCTCACTGACACCTTGGGAAATATTAATTAGAATGAGTAAACACTGCAAATAATTCCCACCCTCCCGCTCACGAGCGGGATTTGCCCACGCATCTCCCTGTATCACCCAGCAAGCCCTGTCCAAGCCCTTTGTGCCAGGCAGGTGATCCATCCCCTGCCCACGGCAGCTCCCAGCCCACGTTCATCCAGCACTGTCTCTGTTTTCAGGGATGGGACAGGCAGGAGCTGCAGGGCCCTGGGCACTGCTCCCAGCGAGCTCCCGGAGCGCCGGGTTGTGTCTGTGTCATCTGTCCAGCCACTGACACACTCAGTGCCAGACCCTGCTCTTTCAGCTCCTTTTCAGAAGATAAATATGTGTATTTTTGTATAAAATCCTGGCCTCTGCCCAGAGCCAGGAGCACGGCAGGAGCTTTCACAGCATGCTGACACACAAAAGCACACGTGCAATAGGCGGGGATTGCGTTTCACCCTGGCCCTGTGACCTGGCAGCAGCGTGCAGCCAGCACAGCATCCCCAGGGCACACACCTCTGCCTTCCCCCCAGGAAAAGCAGCCCAGTCCTGTGCTGCTGTGGATCTCAGACGCTGGCCATGCAGACAGGCTGGCTGTGGGGGCAGCAGGCACAGCTGCCTTTGGGCCATGTGGGGATTTGTGTCTTCCACACCTGGCTTGGGTCACTCCTGAGCTGGGAGTTCATGAACTGCCACCAGCAGGGACCTTTGTCCAGTGCCTCCTGCTCCACCTGTCCAACCCAGCCTCCCAAACCCTCGTCCCTGACCTGCTCAGCTGTGCAGGAGAGGATCCAAAACATTTCCCACCTTGGGGACCTGAAAGTAGAAGTGGTATTGGCAGCTGTGCAGCTGGGTTTATTCCTGTAATAGTGTGACTCCTCAAAGAGCTTTGTTATCAGAAAACTGGGAGCAGGACACTGTCAGGTTGTCTGGTCCAGTGCTGGTGTGGCTGGAAGGGGGCTCAGTGCTCCCCAGTTCCTGCCCATGGAGGAAAGCTCTGATTCTCTCCCCTGCGTTCCCCTCGGGTCTGTAGGAGATGGCACTCACCGTGTTTGGGGCTGGGCTGTGTGGGCTGAGCTCTGCAGCCAGTTCCTGGTGCCAGAGGTGATTCCTGATCCACAGGGCTGGAGATGGGTGTCCCCCGTGCTGGTTCAGCTCTGCCTCACTCACTGGGACCTTCCCCATCTCTGAGGCAAACCACAGCTGCTGGTGCTGTGCTCAGGGATGTCCCGGGGGCTGTGGCACACGGGGGCAGTTTCTCCAAGGCAGAACAGCCTCAGAATCTGGAGCTGACAGGGCAGACACAGCACAAAGTGTCCCCCTGCCCTGCAGCCCCTCTGTCCCTGTGTCCCCCTGTCCCCAGCCACCGGCACCAGGAGCGACTGCAGGGCCAGCAGACACACACGTGGGAGATTATCCAGCTGAGTATTAATTATCATGCTCAAATTAGAACCCCTCAGCTATGATTAACTTATTCCCCAGCCCTGCAGCAGGGACAGCAGATATGGGGATGGTGGCAGAGCTCAGCAATGCCTGGCTTGGAGGGGCACAATGTCCCCATGGGGAGCGGGCAGTGCACCCTTGAGTGAGACCCTTTCCACTGTGGGGACCTTCCCCTGCACCTGAGCAGCTCTCTCCCATCCCACCAGGCAGTCTGTCTCCCATTTGTACCCTTTGGGGTTGGTTTTCCCCTTTTACAGCCAGCTGGGTCACACACACCAGGATTCCTGAACTCCTCCTGCCTGTGTTCTGTACCCTCAGCCCACATTTATGGCTCTGCCCCAAAGTCCCAGCAGTTCATGATTAACCCTGGGGCTGGGGATGCTGAGCAGGAGCTGTCTCCAGCAGGAGTGGTGCCACATGGCCTCAGGACATTGCTGTCACCCTCAGCCCTGGGCTGCTTTGGGGTGGGATGGGATCACACCCGGGTCTCTACAGCACACCAGGGTGCCTGTTGCCTCTGTCCCCGAGGGCTTGCTGTCCTGCTGGGCTCCATCTCTCCATCTTCTTTGTCCCCTTTGTCACTTCCCTTTGTCCCACATCCCGGCACTGCTCTCCCCCTGCACCTTGGTTCATTTGGGGCTGTTTGGGCTCTTTGGTCCATCCCCACACATGAGGATCTGTTAACCCCACCTCTGCTGAAGGTGCTGAATGAGCCAGGGCGGTGCTGGGACTCACAGACCCGGGTGAAAGCCCTGCTGGGTCTCTCCAAGCAAGGGTGGGTGCTGGCAGGGCAAAAGGGGCTGCACCCACCCTTTGCCCTCTGCTCCCTGCAGGACCTGGCACAGCATCAGGTCCTGGGTTTGCCTCTGCCACAACCATCCCTGGGCTTTCCCTGCGAGCCTTGGGGGCTGGCCTGGATTCACACTTGTTCCTGCAGATCTGTGTGCTCGGGGTGTTGCTGCTCCATTTTCCAGGGGAATATTGAGCTGGTGAAGGCAGCCCGGCCCGGCATTGCTGGGTCCCGTTTCCTTTCTGTCCCCATCTGCGTGTGTGAGTGCTGGGAACGGGTTTGTCAGCGCCTCGGCGCCTTTCAGGGTCTTCGCAAAGAGCAGATTTATTTTCTGCTATGCTGAGAATTAGCTCCCCTTTCTTCCTCTTCCCTCTGCCCCCGCTGGAAAGAGAGAGAATGCAGGGAAGAAGAAAGGATTTCCATCACGGCGGTGATTGGCACAGCCCTGAATGAGAGGTCATTCCAGCCGGCTCTTTCTTTTCAGGGCCTTTTTTTCCTGCTCCCTGTATTCAAGCTGGCAGCATTCTTTCTTTTCAAAGCTCCTCTGTCTGTCTCTCTCTTCCCCCTCCTTTATTTTTCATCCCTTTTCTTTACTTTTGCTGTCTTTTCATTCTGTTTTTCTCCACCCCCTTGGGGCTCCATTTTTTTCTTTCCCTTTTCCTCTATTCAGTTCCTTTTTTTTCTTCCCGCATCTCTTTTGAATAGCTCGGCTATTTTCGGAGAGGAAAGGGACTGTGCCGGGGAGAAGCCGTTACAGCAAGGAGGAACTTGAAAGTCTTTTCTTTCCCTGTTTATTTCATTTAAAAGCAAAAATTGTTTTCCAAGGCAGAGCGAGGGTTCTGTGTGGAGCCTTTGAAGCCAGGCTGGGATGGCAGCAGGGCTGAGGGCCCTCCCTGCTCCTGCATTTACTGCTGGTCCCAAACCCCTGACAAACCCCTGGAGCACCCGGGGCTCTGGGCTGGGTGCTGCCCTGCCTGGGCTCTGGGTGGGGGTGCTGCCACAGGGGGTCCAGGCAGCAGCAGCCCCTCTCCCTCAGCTCACCCCACACCTGATTTAAAGGCTCTTCCTGCCTCAGGGCTCAGGAGCAGCAGTGTTTTTAGGGATGGTGTGCCCGTGAGCTCCAAAGGCAGATCCTGGACCTCTCCATGGCAGCAAATACCTTCATGCACGGGGATGGGAGCAGAGGGGCTGTGTCTGTTCCAAAGGGGAGTGGGGGGCTCACACAGGGAGCCATGGGGACAGGTGGGATGTGCCAGGACAGAGCCAGGTGTGCAGGGTGTGCACTGGTGCTGGTCACTCCCTGCACTCCCATCAAGGGACACAGCGTGCCAGGGGTCAGTCCCTCAGTCCCTGAGGAAGGACAGGAAGGCTCTCACACACATCCACAAGGCCACGGTGATTCCCGAGGTTCTGAGGAAAGCCCTCACTGGGCAGATGAGGCTGTGCCCAGTGTCACTGCCCCAGGTGCCACCACCCCAGGTGCCACCAGAGCTCTGCCCACTGTCACCGCTCCCCGGGTGCTCTGGTGCCATGATCCAGGAAGGGCTGGGAGAGCAGGAGGGCTGGAACATGAGGGCTGAAGCACCATCAGTTTGGTCTGCCAGGGAGGAGATGCTGAGCCCTGTGGCACAGCAGCAGGAGCTCCTTGGCAAGGCAGGTGGGGCCGAGCAGAATCCCCTTCCCCAAACGCTCCCTGCCTGGGCCCCGCTGGGCATGAACCATTGGTGGCTTTGGTGCAGCCTCAGTGGGGCTTTGGTATGGTTTTGACACAACTTTGGTGAGGTTTTGGTGCAGTTTTGATGCACCTTTGGCTGCTCCCAGAGCACAGGTTTTCCAGCCCCTGGCTAGAGCAGGATGCTGGCTCCAGCATTTGCATTTCTCTGGCTCAGCCCATCCGAAGCTCCCTTAGGAGACTTTCCCAGAGCAGGGCAGTGCTGGTGGCCCGGGGCTGCTCCAGGGGGCTCCTGGCTGTGCCTCAGCACAGGAATCCCCTGGAAGTGACTCCGAGTTAGAGCCAGGCTCCCTGCTCCTCCCACTGGCCCCAGAGCCCGGAGCAGCCTGTCTCCCTCCCATCTTTCCATTACCCCCATGCCCAAATGGATGCAATCAGGACTCTGATTTTCAGGAAACACCTTTTCCCACACGAGTTTTAGTCTCCCCTCGTTTTGCCATAACACAGAATTTGAGGGGGATCTGTGGCACAGGAGCTGCTGACTCCCATGCTGGCTGTGTGAGGATCCTGGAGTCACGGAATCCCAGGTTTGGAGGGACCCCAGGGATCACCTGCTCCAATCTTTTCTGGGAAGAGTCCAGACGGGACAAGAGGGGCTGGAGGGCAGGGCTGTCAGGTGCTGGAGAAGGGGTTGCAGGGCATTTTCACCCCATTGTCCTTGGCCAAGAGGCACTTTGGGGTGTGGGCAGGGGTCCCGTGCCAGGCTGCAGGAGGGCGGGAGCGGGGCCAGGGCCCAGTGGTTAATTAAATAGATCATTGCTTTAAAGTGAGATTCAAATAATTGTAACCCTGAGATAGAGAAGGCATTGGAGGAGATGAAAAGGGAGAGAGAGAGAAAGGAAGCAAAGGACAGAGGTTCAGAATGGAGAGGGAGATTAGGAGAGAGATGAAAGAGAGAGGAGAAAGATAAGAGGGAGAGAGGGGACAGATCTCGGCGCGAGATGGGCGTTGCCAGGGAAACGGGAAGAATGAGGGAGCAACTGGAGGGATGGAGGAGCAGAGGATAACTGGGGGTGGGGAGCGAGGGATGGAGAAACAGAGGGATGGAGGGGCAGATGGGGAGCGAGGGATGGAGGAACAGAGGGATGGAGGGGCAGAGGGATGGAGGAACAGAGGGGTGGAGGGGCAGAAGGATGGAGGGGCAGAGGGATAGAGAAGTGAGGGATGGAGGGTTGGAGGGATGGAGGAGAGATGGAGGCTGTAGGGATAGAGCCTCAGTGTCAGAAGGAGGAAAACAGGGATTTCCAGCAGAACAGGAAGCAGGAGTGGTGTGTCAGAGCCCAGCACAAGTGCCTGTGTGCATTTTGGGATGGCAGCTCTGTCCCCCTGCAGTGAGCAGCCACAGCACCTGCTGCTGTCCTTAGCCTGACCCTCTCACCCCAGTTCCCAGTGGTGGATCCCATATCCCTGGCAGATAATGGAGGAACTGGGCAGCTCCGTGCTCATCACACTTTTGCTCTGCAGCACTGGTAAGCTCTGGTTATTTGTAAGCCATTCCCTTTTCCCTCCCAGTCAGAGTTTGCTGATAACCATTCAGTTTCAAAGGGGTAGATATTCACCTCTGATTGATGGACACAGTAATCAGAGCGAGAATATCCCAGTCCTGTGGAATATTTTCAGAGGAAATACCCATGAAGAGCCTGGGGAGAGTTTGACATGCTCTGATAACACCCTCTCCTCCATGAGCCCTTGTCTCTCCCAGGGCCTCACTTTCCCCAAGTTTGTTTTCCACCTGCTCTTATTAAAACCATTATCAACATCCCTCTGCCAGTCCCAGGTCGTGTCCTTTGTTTGGTGAAGCCAAAGCCCCCAAAGACGACCCTTCCTCCACCCAGCAGCTCTGCAGTGACACGAGTGATGTCACATCTGTCACTGATTGATTGCAGGGAGCGGCAGCTCTCTGATCCACTGACAGGGGAGGGTTCTTTTTTTTTTTTTCTCTTTTGTTTTAAGGAGAAGTTCTCCTTAAAACAAAAGTTTTCCTTTAAAAATGTAGTTTGTCATTACCTTGTGTGGAGACACCGAGTGAATTTAAACAGGTGTTTGTTTTCTGTGGCAGCAGCACCTGGCCCCGGTGGCTCCTGGCCATTTCTCAGAGCTTTGGCTCATTTTTACAGCAGTTCCTCTGTATCAGGGTCAGTTCTGGGGTAAAAAGTGCCAGTTTCAGTTCTGCCACCGTGTGTGGAGCCACTCTGTGGATCAGCCCCTGGCACAAACCACCAGCACAGAGCCAGGGCCAGGCAGTGCAGCTGAGGTGGCCCCCAAATCCTTGGGCTGGTGCAGGACAGACGTGCTGGGTGAGGTTTAAGAATAATTTTAGTTGTGATTTTCAGGAAAACAACATTTTTCTGTTTGGAATTGTGGGGGGTTGAGCAGCTTTATGTGAAATCTTCAGGCAAGATGAAAGCCTGTTTTTCCCCTTTATTAAATTTAAATGAAGGCTGCTTTTGAGAAAGAAAGGAAAATAAAATCAAAGGTTTTCTCACAAATATCAGATCCATTATCAGCCATTTTCTGATAAAAAGTCTTGAACAGTTTCCCTACCTCCTTCCTCAGTGAGAACCCCCCAGGCCCAGGGTCTCACTTTGTCCTGGGGCTCAATGCTTGGGAGATTTTCCCCCAAGGTCTGCACCCCCACATCTGTCCCCAGGGAACCTCCCAGGACCCCCAGACATGGGAGCAGAGCCTCTGCAGGGGGGTCCCACAGAGAGCCCTGTAATGAGGATCCTGCAAAGGGAAGAGGAGCCAGTCCTAAATGTCCTCTTTCCCAGGGCACCAGGCTTGTCAGGCAGCCTGGGAACCTGTAGGGGCTCAGGTGTCCTAAACTGGGCTCTGGCACCTGCTCAGGTGGCTGCACTTACCCAGAGCAGTGGCAGCAGGGTGGGCTCCTGCATGCCTGGGGGTCACTGCCCCTTGGGAGAGCTGAGAAGTGAATCAATCCCCCAAACCATTTGGATTTGGGGTAGCTGGGTCTCCCTTGCCTGCAGGGATGTTGGGTGAGAGCTGGTGAATGCTGTGGGTCTCAGGTGTTACAGACAAACCCGTGGGTGCAAAGGTGAGGCTTCTGTGGGTGAGCTGGAATGTTTTCATGCTGCTCAGCTGAGGGTTTCCAGGCTCTTATCTCTAGAGTGGTGGGGCTGGCTGAGGGGCCAGGTGGGGTGGCATGAGGATTGGGCAGGTGGGTGAAACCCAGGCAGGTAAAACAGCAAAGGGAAGGGAAACGTGTCCATAGACAAGGCTGGAAAATCTGGAATCCAGCAGGGAATGTGCCGGGAGAGGAGAACCTGTTGTGCAGATGCTGCTGCCAGAGGGACCCAGAGAGAAGTGGGTATTTGTGGGGGGCTAATCATGGAGCAAGAGAGGAAAATAGAAGTAAAATAGCACAAAGAAGTGAAAGCCATGTAAACAAACCTACTCTAAGTGCCCAGGTGGGAGTGAAGAGCTGGTGGAGGCTCTGGGATGGGGGCCAGCCAGGGCAAGGGAGGGCAGGGTCTGCAGGATGTGCCAGGGCAGAGCCTGGATCTTCCCAAATGTGTTGGGAAAGATGGGAGGAGAGATTGCACCAAAACTAAACTTTGGAGTGGGAGGAGGAATTATGAAAGAACCCCAAATTTCACAACCCCAAAGTATCAGGGACAGCAGCCACCAGTGCTGGCCCCAGGTGCATCTGTCCTGCGGTGTTGGAGAGGGGAAGATGGATGAGCGGGCTGATGGATGGATGAGTGAGCTGGGAGAGATGAAGGAGTAGATTGATGGATGGATGAGCAGGTTGATGGATGGGTGAGCGGGCTGGGAGCTCGGCACATGCCACTGGCAGAGGGGACATTGGCAGGCGTGTCTGTGTCACCCCCCCCACATGGAAGAAGGATGGGCGGGCAAGGGTCTGCATCGGGAAATGAGCCCAAAGGGCTGGACTTGAAAACCGAGGGTTCTTAAGGCCCGGAGGAGGGTTTGGTTCCCAGCAGCAGCACCGCAGAGGGACCCTGATCGTGGCGGGTGAGAGGCCGTGGGTGCAGCCCCAGGTGCGGAGGTGTGTGCGGGGCAGGAGGAGCGGGAGGAGGTGCGTGTGTCCCCGCTGGGGTGACAGGGCTCTGTGTCTGCAGCCCCCGGGGGCTCTGCGTGCCCCAGCCTGGGCAGGGCAGCGGCTGAGGCCGGGCTCGCTCCGTGCCCCCGATGGACCCGGAGCCTTTTGGGGCTGCCTGGGCACGGCTGGCAGCAGCTCCCCGGAGCACACAGGGGCTGGCAGCGCTCTGCCTTCCGCCTACTGGCGGTTTCCTGGGGGAGCTGAAATACATGACCCCACCTCACTGTGGCAGGGTGTTGGGAAACGGCGTTTCCAGCTGCCCTGGCAAGTCCCGAGGCGCGAACAGGGAAGTGAGAGCGGGAAGTGAGAGAGCTGCCCCTGCCCTGTTCCTGCTTCCCGGAGCGCTGTTGGTGCAGCTGCAGCTCCGCAGCGCCGTGGCCTCGGACAGCAAATCTGCCCCGCCGCGCCCCGGGCTCGTGTGTGCGATGGACACAAGTGCAGAGAGGTTTGTGCGGCACAAGGCTTTGGCTTTCCCGCTGGGGAGGGCAGCTCGGCCCCTTTCCCGGTGCCCAGAGCAGGAATCTACATCGACTTTCCCCTAACAGCCTCTGGGTTTGGGTGGTTGTAAGACTCCCCGGTGCTGCTCTGGGGAGCATTGTGAGTGCGTTGTTCTTGCAGCTGCCTTGTCTCGTGGTGCTGTTTTGGGGGGCAGAGCCCTAGCACCATGCTGGGGGGCCCACTGACCCTTCTGCCATGCTGGGGTCGTGGGGAGAGCAGCGGGGTCTCCTCTCCCTGTCCCTTCTGCTGTGCCTGCAATGGGCAGCTCCCCACGGGGAGGGGGTCCCAGCTGGCGGGGCACGGCCCGGGGCTGCTCGGGGCACGCCAGCAGCCGCTTCCCTGACTGATCCCTCTTCTTCCTCCCAACCCTCCTCCTCTTCCCGCCGCCGCCCTCCCCCACTCCTTGCTTTGTTTCGCTGCCTCCGCACTCGTCCTCCCCTCATCCCCTTCCTTCTCCTCCTTCTCCCACCCCCATCCTCTCCCTCTCCTCCCTGCAGCCGCCCCTCCCCTGCATCCTGTCCCTGCCCGCTGCCTCTGGGGAGGGGGTGCCCGGGCAGAGGGGGGTGCTTGGCTGAGACCTTCCCCCTGGCAGCTCAAGCCTGGGCAGGGTCTCCTCACCGGCTGTGTCTGACCCTGGGCCAGGAGTCACCGGTGCTGTGGCCCAGCAGATGGGAAGGAAGTGAGCAGGGACCCGGTCCCCCAGATGTCTGCGGGCGGCCAGACCCCTGTGGTTGGGGTTGCTCCCCTTCTCTGTCTTTTCTCACATTGCTTCTTGACCTTCCCCATCATCCCACCCTCTTCCCCATCCCGTGCCTTGTGCTGTGGCTGTGTTTGGGTGTACAGGGCACTGGCACGAGGGGACACTTTTGGGGTTGGCAGGAGCAGGCAGCACAGAGAGGCCGATGTCCCCAGCCATGCTCACTGTCCCTGTAGCTGCAGGGATGATGCCCAGGGACTGTGGGGTTTCCCTTCTCCAAAGTGGAGGTTCATCCCACCATCCCTTCATGCTGGGCAGGTTCTCCTGGTACTGTGACAGGATCTGGCTCAGAATTTATCCCTGTGTTACCTCCCCCGCAGGATTCCTTTGTTGTAGCTGCAGGAATAATTGTATTTAGGAGAACACTCCTTCAGCAGGAGGAAGCGGCAGCTCCCAGGCGCATCCCTGCCTGTCCTCACTGCTGGGGGAGGATGCTGTGCTGGTGCTGGGACTCCCAGGGTGAGTGTGCCAGCCACCAGTGCTGAGCCCAGCACAGCCTCTGCCTGTGCCTAGCCCCACTGCTGGGCAGGCTGTGTCCTGGTGGGTCTGGGCCCCATCCCTCTTGCTCCCTGTGCCGGAGCTCAGAGCCACTCTCAGCTGAGACCAGTTTCCAAACTGTGCAGGCACTTGTCCCCTGGAGTCACTCCTAGGAGCTTGAGGGCATGCAATCGGCCAAACCCCAGCAAACAGCCCATCCAGAGAGGCTGACAGTGGACAGGGCTCCAAGCTTCCCTCCTCCTCCCAACCCTACAGTGGAAACCCCTGGGGCTGCTCTGTCTGCACATCCTGGGCTGTGTGGTGCTGGGGACCCACACTGGCATCCCCCGTGTCAGTCTGGGGTTCCCTGAGGAGGGGAGCAAGGGCTGGAGTGAGCCCCTGTGGCACAGTGTCCGTGCTGGGGTGCCAGGGGCTCAGGGCCGTGTCTCTCCCTCTGCAGCCATGCCAGCGTAGGCCGGCGGCCGGAGATGGATCGGTTCAGCGAGTGCGGGACGCAGACGGACGCCGTGGTGGTGCTGTCCCTGGCACAGGCCGCCGTCCTGGGGCTGGTGTCCGACAATGAGCTGCTCGGGGCCACCGTCACCCCTGCTGGCTTCTTCCCGGGGCTGGCCGGGGAGCAGCAGGACAATGGCACCATGGAGCCTGGGGAGCCTGAGGGCGAGGAGCAGCTGCCTGGGGATGGGCAGGATGAGGACGCCCTGGAAGGAGACTCCTCCCTGGAGAAGCATGCCCGGAGGAGGAAGAGGCCACCTGTGAGGCTGATGCCCAAGGTCAAGAGAGAGAAGGCAGAGGTGGAGGCTGAGCCGCCGTACAACGTGTCCGTCCCCGGGGACGAGGAGGGCGAGGGACAGCACAGCCACGCACCGCAGCCCCCGGAGCCCGGCCAGGAGCCGGCGGTGCAGAGCGGTGCCATGAAGATGATCGACCTGGACACCTTCAGCAGGAAGCCCCGACGCCTGCGGCACCTGCGCCGGAACCGGGAGCCGGTGGAGGGCACCGAGCGCCGGCGCAGGGGCGCAGACCCGGCCAGCGGCACCGCGGGGGCCTCGCAAACCGTGGGCGCCTTGGAGGCG
Source organism: Pycnonotus jocosus (assembly GCA_013400435.1). NCBI lineage: Eukaryota > Metazoa > Chordata > Aves > Passeriformes > Pycnonotidae > Pycnonotus > Pycnonotus jocosus. The sequence goes on along the minus strand of VWYP01033076.1, from coordinate 7,959 downwards.
GCTGCCCCATCCCCCGGTGAGGAGGAGACCCCCGCGCCCGCATCCCCCGAGCAGGTGAAGAGCGAGCAGGGCTGCGTGTGGCAGGAGCCGGGGGAGCTGGAGGCGGCGGGCGGCACCAGCGAGCACAGCAGGAAGGCGCAGCTGGACCGGCTGGACATCAACGTGCAGATCGACGACTCCTACCTGGTGGAGGCCGGGGACCGCCAGAAGCGCTGGCAGTGCCGCATGTGCGAGAAGTCCTACACCTCCAAGTACAACCTGGTGACGCACATCCTGGGCCACAACGGCATCAAGCCCCACTCCTGCCCGCACTGCAACAAGCTGTTCAAGCAGCCCAGCCACCTGCAGACCCACCTGCTGACCCACCAGGGCACGCGGCCGCACAAGTGCGGGGTGTGCAGCAAAGCCTTCACTCAGACCAGCCACCTGAAGCGGCACATGCTGCTGCACACCGACATCAAGCCCTACAGCTGCCGCTTCTGTGGCCGCGGCTTCGCCTACCCCAGCGAGCTGAAGGCGCACGAGGTGAAGCACGAGAGCGGGCGCTGCCACGTGTGCGTGGAGTGCGGGCTGGACTTCTCCACGCTCACCCAGCTGAAGCGGCACCTGGCCACGCACCAGGGCCCCACGCTCTACCAGTGCCTGGAGTGCAGCAAGTCCTTCCACTACCGCAGCCAGCTGCAGAACCACATGCTGAAGCACCAGAACGTGCGGCCCTTTGTGTGCACCGAGTGCGGGATGGAGTTCAGCCAGATCCACCACCTCAAGCAGCACTCGCTCACGCACAAGGTAGGGGATCGGGGTCCTCTGGGGTGCTGCCCTCATCGTGCCCAGAGCAGATGGGCCAGCTCTGGGTGTGGGTGCTGGTGGAGAGGAGTGTCCCAGTGCCCCCAGTTTTGTGAGGAGGTGGGTGGTGCAGGTGGGCAGTAGCACCTGTGGCTGGCATTAGCTGAGGTCACTGACATGCAGTGAGGGGGTCCCTGGGACCCAGCCCCTGCCCTTCTGGGGGTTCCCTTCCTCAGGGAGGGAGTTTTAGACCTGCTGCAGAGTAACCTGGGAGGGTCCTGTCCAGGAGCTGTCACAGCTCCTCTGGGCAGGCTGTATGTGGGTATTTACCCTTTTCCAGAGTCTCTTTAAGGGGGAGCAATTGGGCTGAGCCCCAGAGCAGAGCTGGCACTCAGCTGCACTTACAGAGCCTGTCCAGCCCCCGTGCACAGCCCCTGCGTGTTGCTGGGCTCAGGCCAGGCTCGTGTGTTCTCACTGCCTGGGGGTCTGCCCAAGCTCCCCCCCGGCCCACAGCTGTCGCACCCCCGGCAGGGCGTGAAGGAGTTCAAGTGCGAGGTGTGCGGGCGGGAGTTCACCCTGCAGGCCAACATGAAGCGGCACATGCTGATCCACACCAGCGTCCGGCCCTACCAGTGCCACATCTGCTTCAAGACCTTCGTGCAGAAGCAGACGCTCAAGACCCACATGATCGTGCACTCGCCGGTGAAGCCGTTCAAGTGCAAGGTACCGGGGGGCTGGTGGAGCTGGGGATGGGAGGGCACAGGTCCTGCTGTGCTGTGTCCCAGGAATCTGGCCAGGCTGAGCACTTTGTGATGCCTCCCTTGCTGGCTTGGGCAGGGAATATCTGCTCCAAGCTGTGACGGGAGCACTACTGCTGTTGAAATGACAGCCAGTGCCTCTCTCTGACCAGCGCTGGATGCTCTGCAGCTCCCAGCAGCAGCAACACTGCATTCCAAGCCCCCCACACAGAGCAGGAGGAGGGAGGGAGCCCCGTTATTCTTGGCAGGAGCCAAGAGGGACCCCGAGGTTACTCTTGGTGGGAGCCCCAGGGGACCCTGGGGGCCAGGTCTGTGCTGCAGAGCCTGTGCCAGCCCCGGGGGCTGACAGTGGGCACGCTGCCCGCAGGTCTGCGGGAAGTCCTTCAACCGCATGTACAACCTGCTGGGGCACATGCACCTGCACGCTGGCAGCAAGCCCTTCAAGTGTCCCTACTGCTCCAGCAAGTTCAACCTGAAGGGCAACCTCAGCCGGCACATGAAGGTCAAGCACGGAGTGATGGACATCAGCCTGGACAGCCAAGGTGGGTCCCCAGCGCCGTCTGGGCATGGTGACTGCCCCACAGCGCTGGGAGCTGGGCTGTGCCCTGCTGGCTGCAGCAGGTTCACGTCTTCTCACCCAAGGGCTCCCCCCACAAGAGGCCCAGATCCAGCAGAGCTGTGGCTCGTGGGGAGTTCTGGGCTCCAAACCCGGGGAGGGGGGAGCTGCTGGCCTCAGCCCTCCCCACAGGTCCGTGACTGCGTGTCTCTGTGCTGACCCTTAGATGCCATGATGGAGCTGGCTGGGGCTGATCACACGGAGCTGGATGGCCAGCAGGAGATGGATGACTTCGAGGAGGAGAACTCTTACGGCTACGGGGCTGTGGGCAACCCCCCGGACGAGCACACGCTGGCCGAGCAGGCCATGAAGGAGATGGCCTACTACAACATGTTGTAGCCAAGCCTGGTGGGGCTGTGGGGGCTTGGTGGGGTTAAGAGGGGCTGCAGCACACAGCCAGGCCCCCCAGAGCTGGAGGGATGACTTCCACTGGGCTTGGGGAACACAGGGATGTCCAGAAGACTTTGCTGGACCTGCCTTGGTCTGTTGCTGCCCCCCTGCCCCTGCCTGCACCCTGCACCTGGTGACTTGAAGCTGCAGACAGGGGAGGCATGACCCAGCAGATCACTGGATGAGAAAGGATGGAAGGGGCTGCTGTAGAGCAAGATGATGAGCATCACTAATTATTCTACCTCCTGGGTCCCCCCGCCTGCTGCACAGGGGTTCCCCTGACAGGCAGAAGCCCCTGCCCACATGAGGAGGTGGGTTTGCATTTCCCACTGACCCCGGGGCTCCCCATGTCAGGCCCTGGGACACAGAATAGAGTATTTTCGTAGAAGCTCAGGGCAGTCAGTGCCCACAGCTCTGGGTCTGGAGCTGCAGCCAGCGGTGGATCCGGGGGAGGCAAACCCAGCCCAGCCCCAGCAAATGATGGTATTTTGAAAGTAATTTATTTTTTTCAGATGTGCTGCGTGGTTGGATTTATCTTTTCACTGAGTTCAGTTCCCTTCAACCAATGTGCTTTGTAAACCTGTGTAAGCTGTGTGGTCTGTGTGGGGAGAGGGGGTTATGAGGGGCTGAGGACCAGAGTGGGGTTTTGGGCAGAGCCCCCCACTAAGGAATGGCACCCCCTCCTTGCCCTCCAACTGCTCTGGGGCCGGAGGAAAAGGCTCTCACTGGGGCAGCCTGAGCTGGGGGTTTGCCTCCTCCCTGCCCAGGGATTTGGCAGAGAAGCAGCTGGGGCAGTGCCGAGTCTGGGACCACTCTTTGGGCTCTTCACTCTCTGCTGAGGGGCAGAGGACTTGCAGCACCCACAGCATTGCCCCCCAGGTGTACCCAGAGCTGGGTTGGGTCCTGGCAGGCATCAGGACCTGGGGACCAGACAGGGCACAAGGTCTGGGACACCTGTGCTGACCCCACACACCCCCTACACTTGGTGTCAGTGTTCCCTGAGGCTGAGCACCATCTGCCCCATCCCCAAAAGCCCTGGGGTGGTTCTGGGTGTGGCACCACTCAGTCCCACACAAGGCCCTGTGCCTACTGCCCCTGCCACCCACCATTGTCCCCTGCTATCAGCCAGCCTTGGGGCAGGATGGAGATGGCCCCAGCCTTGGCCAGCCCCAACCCTTCCTCAGCGTGGCAGGGCTGCAGACCCCCATATGGTACCTTCAGGAAAATGCCAAAATGCTGGAGTGCACGGCCCCCGAGGCTGGCAAGGCTGAGCTGAGGGCTCTGGCTGCCCCTGCTGTGCCCACACTGTAAAGCTGTGCCAGATGATGTGCCGTGGCTGGGGAGATATTTAATGGCACTACACGGTTATGGGGTACATGAATCAGGGCAGAACAGACACACCCCCACACGCTCCCCCCACCCCTACACTCCCCTGCTACAAAGGCTTTAAAAACACTCCTAAGAAAACTTTAGAAAAATTATTCAACTGTTCCTGAGCTGTGCTGGGGAGCTGGGGGGGCACTGGGCCCTTCCCAGCCCCATCCATCCCAGAGATGGGGAGGCTGTCCCCTATTTCTTGCCCAGAGCCTTGTCCAGGTTGTTCTTGATGGCATCGAGGAAGTCGGTGGTGTTCACAAAGTGCTCATTCAGCTTCACACTGGGGAGACAGACAGGGATTGGTGGGGTCCCTGCCCACATCCCACAGGCACCACAGCCCTGGTTCCAGGACCTGGCCCCTGCCCAACCCAATCTGTTGTGAACAGCCACACCGAGACCCTGGAGACTGTCCAGAGAGGCCAGCAGCTACCTGTGGCCACTGTGCACAGCCAGCTCCTGGTCACTTTCCTGCCCTTGTGGCCACCCCACAGGGTCATTCCACCCACACGGTCACCCGTGCAGCCCCCGTTGCCCTAGTGCAGGTGGCTGCCCCCCTGCTCTGCCCTGAGAACCACCCTTACTTGGCAAGGCCATGGATGCAGCCAGCAAGGTCCTTGGTCATCGTCCCGCTCTCCACAGTGTCCACACAAACCTTCTCCAGCGTCTGTGCAAACCTGGGGACGGCAGCACTGAGGCTCCAGCACAGCTGATGCCACGGGGCCTGCCACCAGAGCAGCTGCTGGCAGGGACCCTCACCCCGGGGTCCCACCCCACCCTGCTCACTTGATGAGGTCAGGGTTACTGTCCAGCTTGCCCCGGTGCTCCAGGCCACGTGTCCAGGCGAAGATGCTGGCGATGGGGTTGGTGCTGGTGGGTCGGCCCTGTGCAGAGAGAGCGGTCAGCAGTGTCCACACCGTGCCGTGGGCACAGGCAGGTGACAGGCTCTGCTCACTGGCAGAGCGTGCCCACCTTCTGGTGCTCCCGGTAGTGGCGGGTGACAGTGCCGTGGGCAGCCTCAGCCTCAATGGTCTTCCCATCCGGACACACCAGCACAGAGGTCATCAACCCCAGGGAGCCGAACCCTGCGGTGGGACAGGGGTCAGCACAGCTCCCAGGGGGGATGATGCAGAGCCCACCACGCCCTACCCTGCTCCACCTTGGGCCAGGATGTCTGACTGGACATCCCCGTCGTAGTTCTTGCAGGCCCAGACGAAGCCGCCGGAGGATTTCAGCACCTGGGCAACCATATCGTCGATGAGCCGGTGCTCGTACCAGATCTTCAGCTTGTCAAACTCCGTCTTGTAGTGCCTGGGAGCCCGAGACAGGGGTCAGCCACGCTCACCTCACCAGGGTCTCACTGCCAGCACCCCCAGGACAGCCCCCTCAACAGCCCAGACCCCCCCAGGTCCATACTTATCAAAGATCTCCTGGAAGATGTCCTTGAAGCGCCCGTCATAGGCCTTGAGGATGGTGTTCTTAGTGCTCAGGTAGAGCGGCCACTTCTTCTGGATGGAGTACTGGAAGCAGCTGTGCGCAAAGCCGGAGATGGACTGCGAGGGAAGCGGGCAAACCTCGTGGGACCCTGTCCCTCAGCCTGGCATCGCCCCCAGGGTGGCAAGGCACCTGCAGGGAGCCCTGGAGCCCCACCAGTACCTCGTCTGTGTTGTACATGCCCATGCCCACGCCGCCGCCGGGGAAGTTGAACACCTCCCACTCCTTGGAGCCGCTGCCGTCCTTTGGCGTGAAGACCAGCTTGAATGTCCCGGACTTGTCCACCACAAAGTCAGTGGCTTTGTACTGTGGGGGCAGGCAGAGCGTCAGGCAGGGGCTGAGGGAGCTGCTGGCCAGCCACACGCCAGCAGCCCCTGCGCTGGCTCACCTGGTCACCGTGGGCGTGGCGGCCAATGGTGATGGGCTTGGTCCAGCCGGGCACCAGGCGAGGAATGTTCTTGCAGATGATGGGCTCCCGGAACACCGTCCCCCCCAGGATGTTTCGGATGGTGCCATTGGGGCTCTTCCACATCTTCTTCAGCTTGAACTCTGTGGAGCATGCAGATGGGACCCCTGAATGACCCCCCCGAGACCCCTGAAGCACATGGCTCCTGCCAGCACCCAGCTCCACAGGCTGCTGCCAGACCCTGCTGCAAGGGGTGGGAGAGCCAGCATGAGATCATGACTGGCACAGGGCAGAGGTCAGTGTGTCCCCAGTCCCAGGGCCATGGGGTCCCCACAGCACCCATGAGCCCCCAGGGTGGGGAGAGGGGCACAGCACTGAGTATGGTGCAGCCCCCAACCCACCGGAAACCTGAGCTGGCAGTGGTTGGAGGGCACTGCTGACCCCAGGGGGCTGTGCACAGACAGGAGGCTCAGCCCCTTGCCCCTGCCCACCTTCCACCCTGGCTTCATCAGGCGTGATGGTGGCACACTTGACAGCCACGCTGTACTTCTGGGTGGCCAGAGCTGAGTCAATGGTGACCTGGTCATCCGTCTTGTCCCGGTGTGGCAGCCCCAGGTCGAAGTATTTCAGCTGGACATCCACGTTGGGCAGGATGAGCTGAGGGGCCAGGAGAGTGTCAGAATGGGGGGACAGTGTGAGGTGCTTGGGGAGCAGCACCACTGCATAGCCAGCCCTGGCACCCATCCCAGCCCAGCCTGGCTGTCTGCCCAAGATGGTCCCCCCTGGCCAAGATGATTCTGCTGGCCTGGATCAGCCCCCCCCTGCCTTGAATGAGCCTGAGACAGCTCCCACTGCCCGGGACCGCCTCACTGGAAGATCCTCCTGGTAGCTGCGCTGATTTTACAACCTGCTTCCTGCAGACAGAGGGACAGGGGGACAGACAGAGGGCAGCACAAGGATCACCCGTTCCCCCTCCAACCCCCCAGCTCTGCTTGTGGCACACCCGCCCATTCCTGGGGCAGGACCCCATCACCTTCTCCTTAATGAAGGCCCAGATGATTCGTGTCATCTCATCCCCGTCCATCTCCACCACCGGGTTTGCCACCTTGATCCGTTTGTCAGCATCTGGAGAGCAGTGCGGGGGTGTTAGGGGTGCACCCCTGGTCCCACAGCTCCACACCTTTGTGTGGGGCCAGGGCATCCTGTGGGGACCACGCAGCTCCCTCCAGCGAGGTGTGGGTGCCACCCTGGCTGAGGGACAGGTAGAGGTCAGGGGAAAGCCCTGCTGGGGTCTGGGCAAGTTTCTGGGGCCAACAGTGCTGGAGTGGGGGTCAGAGTGCAAAACCCAGCACGTGAGGGGGACAGGGACAGGACACATTCCTGTCAGAGCAGCACTCTGTGCTAGCCAGCCTGTAACGCCTCAGTGAGATCATGAACGGGACCAGAACCAGGAGCAGGTGCAGTTCCCTGGGACCAGGCTCATGCACAAACTGAGGTGCAAATCCCTGTGTGGATCCTGGACCAGGACTAAACCCCTCTGGGTGCCAAACCTGTCTGTGGATCAGGCTGTAAAACCCCACAGGGTATCCAGAGCAGAGGTGACACCCCCCCCCCCCCCCCCCCCCCCCCCCTGCCC
>VWYP01033073.1:28658-67407 GCA_013400435.1 Pycnonotus jocosus | reverse complement strand
TTTTAAACATCCCTTACAGAAGCACCCTTGTGATAAAGAAAGCACATTAATAGTTTTCATGACTGAATGAATGCTCCACATACTTGTTTATACCTGCCAGAGTAATTTTGCCATTCTACTGCCATGGTGATCCTTGATGGGATCAGTGAAAAACTGCACTTTCCCATTTTATTTGTAATCAAAAAGTCAGCCATCCTTTCTCTGATTCTAAGCACTTTTGCTGTAGCATATCATTAAATCAAGATTAATAAAAATCAGTAGAGGTAACTGTGAAATAAAATTTTTACTCTAAGTTTTTAAACAACTTAAATACAATTACCAGTAATAACTGCAACAACTAAAGCACAATAGTATTTCAGAAAATGCCAATTCTTTTGTCCCCCAAAATATGTTTCTCCTGAACCCAAGCAAGGCGCAGTTAAACATCCTGAACATACACAGCTTTTGTGCCTTGAATTGTTTCTGTCTGAAACAAAGCTATCAATGTTAAAGCTGAGGAAACCAGCTAAAAATACATGAGGTTGTTTGCAAGCCCATGTCCATAATCCTGCAGCACTTCCCTTTCAGCTCAATGGAGGAGGAAAAACTGAAAAAACAGAAACAGGAAATTCCTACAGCACAAATACGCTGGAAAGGACTAAAACAATTTTCTTTACATTTGTTTATGTCCAAGGGATCAAGCCAAGCAAAAGATGGATGGCTACAGGTTGTTTTTAATTAGTACAAACAAAAATCCAGGATGAGCATGTCTGCAATGGATTTCCCTGTACCAGATGGGAAAACAAAGTAATGCCATAGCCAGGGCTCTTCTGGGAAGTCCAACATGGAAGAGTTGCTGCTCCTTCACTTGACCCAATGGACATGTTAAGCACAGATAACCACAAAACATCTTCAAAAGAGACTTCTTGAGCTCAGAACACGGCCTGAAATACCTTCACCTGCTGAACTTTTCTCCCAGGGCACACAGGGTGAGTGGAGTGCACAGAAACAAGCAGGAGGACACACTGCTCCTGCTCCACACCACCTGCCCGAGGAGGTGTCAGAGCATTTGTTCTCCTCACTAAGGGTGCTCAGGGAATCTCCAGCTACTGAGGGCTCAGATCTGACTCACAAAATTCAGAGAACACTCTGAAGGAAGAGCTTTTTTTTCATGCAAGGGATTTCCTTCTTTAAAGATCAGTAACAAGGAGCTGCTTCTGAACCCATTCCAGCTGCTCCTGGTGTGATCACACACTGCCCAAGGTCTGTCTGAACACTGCTGTTCCATCTTCTTCCTACAAAACATCATTCCATGTGTCTTCCACTCACATCAGGCACTGCTTGATGGCACTAAATTGACCAAACACCAGCTGTGAGTTAATACCATAATTCCTTCACCCATTTTAATTTTTATTGGATTTATTTGCAATGGCTGTATAACCTAAGTGCACACACTTTCCTTTACTTCCAGGTCTCTCTGCTCTTACTGCTTTCTCCTCCTCCTGCCAGACACAGCACAACAGCCTGGTGGTCCTACATTCCCCAGGACATGGACAGCACACAATCCATCCCACCTCCCCTTAGGTGCCAGGGATTTATTAGTGTCCACCATGAATCACTAAACCAAATGCCACCTTTTTCCAAGCTTCATTCAGGCTCCAGATTTACCTGAAGTTACATTTTAAGAGCACCTGTGCCCTGCAGTACAAGTGCTGTGGTATCCTGAGGAAAGCCCTCTACAAAAAGCTGCTTTCCCTGTGCTCAAGTAGCTCCCTAAAAACGCAGTTTCCTTTCAGCACAGTAAACACTGGCTGCACGAACAACTCACCACTGCTGAAAGGACAGGAACAATAGTGGGAACTTGGCTGTCTCCCAGCACCAGCAACACTGACAACAGCTTGGGAAAGCAGGAACTGAGTCAAAACAACTTTAGATCAAAATATTAGGAGGGAGGCAGTGAAGTTACCTCTGCTTTGTGCGTAAAAATGAGGTTTAACAATCCTCTTTAGCATCCTGTCACAGAATGGTTTGGGTTGGAAAGGACTTTAAAAATCATCCAGTTCCAACCTTGCCATGGGCAGGGACACCTTCCACTATCCCAGGTTGCTCCAAGTCCTGTCCAACCTGGTCTGGGCCACTTCCAGGGATCCAGGGGCAGCCACAGCTTCTCTGGCAGGCCTCACCACCCTCACAGGGAAGAACTTTTCCAGAAGCATATTCACAATTCCAGACTTAAAATAAGGGGAAGGAGGGCAGGCACAGACAGCCCCCACTTCCAGCTGCTCTGAGCCTGGAACAACAGAGTCACTACAAAAAAAATTACCAGGTCTATAAACAATTACATCTTACTCAATGAAACCCTTATTGCGACAAGTTAACCTAGAATGTGCTACTCCATGTGAGCATTTTATGGTAAATTAAACTTAATGCCACACCTCATTAGAACAAACTGCCTTGCACTGTGCACGTGTCCCTGGGCTGGGAGCTGGGATGTGGCTGTGGGCCAGCAGTGCTGCGTGGTGGAACAGCACTCCCTCGTGTTCCCACTGGGAATGGGGCTCCTGGGCCAGGCTGACCCATCTGCCTGCTCTCAGCAATGCCACAGACACCACAATTCCTCTTCTACAGCAGCAGCTGGGAATTGGGGAAGTGCCTTTACAGATTTTCCTGTGCAAGGGCATCATTTACCCAGGTTATCTGAGAGGTAACACAGGTTATCTGCTCCTGCTGACACCAGGAGAGCAGACACCTGGCTGGGAGGGGTTTTAACTCTTTGGAAGAAAGATCCCCACCACCAAAAACAAACCCCACAAGGGAAGAGCAGCACAGTCCACAGGAGTTTTCCTGAAGTGCAGACAGAGGGAAGACACAGCACACCAGCACAGAGCTTCTTCCCTCCTTCAGAACAGGATTCCCCCCCCCCCACTCAGAGCAGGATGACCACCAGCCATGGCTCCAGACTGATGATTTCAGTTTCCTTCCATCACCAACCCACCTCCTCTCGCAGTGACACATCAGGACAGTGGTTATCAACCAGCTGCCACTTCCTTCAGAGTCACCTGACAAAACATATCAAAGCTACTCTTTAAAGGTAGCAACCAAAATCTTGTCAAAACAGACTCTAAATCTTACTTCTTCCTTAAATACCCCAATTTTCTTTGATTTTGCGATTATTCAACTCATGACTATCAATAAAGAGCAAGGTCTTTTAAAATCATCACAATGCTGCAGAGGAATGTTTTATTTAAAACAAGCCATTTGCTTTGAGTGCTTTCAGGATGTAATATTTCTTTGCTGTTTGAAAAATTACAACTGCCAGACTGGGAAAAAAAAAAACAACTCATCAGGACTGGTACCAGCATGGGCAGGAGACCCACTACCACATCCACTGCAGGAAGCCAAAACTCAGCAGTGAAGCAGAGCAAGAACTGCTGAGGACTGAGAAGGCCAAGGGCAGGAACAGAACCAACAGAGCAGTCCAGTAGAGGCTGTGTCCACCAGGAAGCCAAAAAACCTGGTTCTTGGACAAAGGGCATTGGAACAGGAAACCCCAGTGCTGTGGCTGCACACCTGGCATGACCAGTCTGACCCTGTGACTGATGAAACCCATGGAGCTGCACCTACAGGACTTCCTGTGCAAGCCAGACCTACAGATGTCTTGTAGCAACTGCAGCAGAGCTCCTGACCTGCTGGAAAAGGGGTGATGTACACCCCATGCACACTAGAAAATACTCAAATATATACAAGCTGTGGGAAAAAAAAGTGTTTCACCGGACATGAAGACACTTCTCAGAAACCCAGAGCTGTCACCCACCCACAGATCACAGATGTGTGGTGGTCACACCATTGCACGTGGACTGAGGCACACCACAGGCCCTGCTGTGCTCAGAAAATGCTGTTTGTCACAGTCAGACACATCCTGCCCAGAGATCAGGACAGCAATCAGCAAGGAATTAGCAGAGAGCTGGCACTGAGTGGGTGCAGGGATGTCCCACAACTCCACCACTGTAGGAGCAAAGCAAATACCCAGCAGAGGAGATGCAACCCAACAGTTACTCCATAGAGTAGCTTTAAAAGCAGATTTGCATTATGATATTTTTTAATTAAGAGTTGTAGCTTCTTCAGGTATGTCTGCCTAATGAATAAAGCATCTTAGCTCCCCAAGACAGATTAAATAGCACTTGACAACCAACCCAAACATCTCTGGTTACTCCTGAGTGTAAGTAGAGAGAACAGATAAGTATCTCCTTAGTAGCCTGTAGCTGCAACAGCAGCACAGAAAGTGACAGAAGGCACAATTGTGGATGTCCCTTAAATTTCTTTTTTTAAACAACATGAATATCAGAACTGGCATTCTGATATTTTCTTGCACTAAATCAGGAAGTGTGCATGAATGAAAGTGCCTAAGGAATGCTCCAGGGCCTCTAAATGAGAATGCACACCCAGAAAAGACAACATTCTGTTCTGTTACAGCCTAGAACTGCACAGTACTGGAGCCCACCATCCCAGACACCTTCTGGACTGATCCAAAGTTTGGGTTGGTTTGGATTTTTTCCCATAACCTTATGGAAAATGTCAAAGCAAGAGCAGGGAGAGAGCTCTTTCACACTTCTCACATTGACAAACCACGAAGAACATCCACCTCCTCGTCACACTAATGACTAATTTTTTTCGTTTGCAATTTAAAGGACGCTTGTCTCTTAAAAATACAGCTGGTCAAATAAAAAACTTAATTAATGTCCAAGCACCTCCATGTTTTACCCTACTACAGTCTCCAGCAGGAAAATGTTTTTAATAAAACCCCCAGTTTTTCAAGTACAATTTTTTCTCCCAGCAGCAGGAAATTCACAGTGGGCAATCTCACCTCAAAAATGATTAAAGGAAAGGATTGCAAAATTAAACTCAAAATGAGGGAAGGAAACCCTTTGCTACAGTTTTAAAATGTAGTAGCAAACAGCTAACCTGAAAAGGTTTGGTGTCGGTGCTGATTACCCACAGAATTGACAGCTGAAAAAATGAAAAACTACAACAAGCAAATGAAAACTGATCTTTGATGAGTACAGGAGAAATCAAAACATTAGGTGATTAGCTCAACGCAATACAGCATTTATTCATAAAGGCTTTTCAGCTCAAATCCATGTTTTATAAATGTGAAAGTTCCAGACACACAGCGGTCCCTGTGCAAAGCTGGCAGGGCAACACAGTCAGAGCCTGCTAAAAAGAGCTTTTCATGACAGACAGCCCTGAGGAGCCTTGGAAGAGGAAGTGCTCACTGAGACATCGAAAAGCATGAAGAGTCAAATTAAAAACAAGTAAGGAACTGTAAAATGACACACTCCTAAAGCCAGGAGCACGGCTGTTTTCCTGGAATGGCAGCAGGGCAGGAGGGATCTGGGGCAGCAGCTCCAGAGCCAGGGAGAGCTTTCACACAAAGAGGGGAGAATACTCCTAATACACTCTAAACTAAACCACAACTCCCATGGTTCTGCACAAACAAGGAAGAAGTGTCGATTCCTAAAAGGGTTTTTCCAAGGCACATTCGGGTAGTCTACAGTTTTAAGTATAGGAGACAAAACAGCCTTTTTCACTCAAAATAAATCCCGAGTTTCACATTGCTACACAAAAAGGAGCTGCTGAGGAAAGCCTTCAGCACATATGAACGCTGAAAAGAGTGGAAACAGCCAGCTCTGGGAACACACTGACATTCCAGAGCACACTTACCCACAGATACTGCAGGAACTTCAGCAGACGTGGACAGTAATAATACTCCATTTTTTTCCACAGCTCCGAGTTAACGCCAACCCATCCCTGGTTCCAGGCAGCTCCCGGCTCTCCCCGCCTCCAGCACCAGTTAAAAGCAGTGTGGAGCAATTAAAAACACCATGAATAATGTACCGAGTGTGCCTGGCCCCACGTCACCCAGCTGGACGCCTTCACCACGGGGCTGGAGCTCCTCAAGAGCAGCCGCTGAGCTACCGGCAGCACGTGACTTCACCACTTGTTATTGAGCAGCCCATTGCTCCCAACTCCCTAATCTGGAGTGGGTCAGGCTGGAATTAGCCACAGGACTTTGGTGTTTTGCACTAAAGGCCCTCCAGAAGGAAAGGGAAGCTCTAAACCCACTCGGTTATGAAACACTCTCAACGCCGGCGGGGTCGCGCGCTGAACTTGTTTTGGGGTGATGCACAGGAAAAGACAAAAAAAAACCCCCCATGTGTAACAAGAGGAGCTGCTGTTTTTATGTTCTTTGAATATAAAAATGCCTTTTGTGAACGAGAAGAAATAGACACAACCAAGTGGCTTTTTATACACCCCTGGAATGTTCCCAGGGAATGAAAACTGCCAAAAAAGGAAGAAAGCCCAGGCAGAGCTTTACCCACCCCCGGGTCGTCCTCCTCGGGCTGGGTCTAAAATAGAGAGTGGTGGAGTTGTTGGACATCAACAGTGGGTGGTTTGTGAAGAGCAAAAATGGGAATTGTAACACTGCTTTTTTTTTTTTTACTTACGTCCCTTTTTTGATAGGAAAAGGAAAGATAAATTATAGGAGCCTGTCCAGGGAGGGCCCCTGCAGGCTGTCCCCTCCCAGCACTGCTCCAGCTCTCACCTACCCCAGGAGGGACAAGGTTGAGGTGACAAAACTGCTTCCAGGATGCTGCAGCCTCCTCTCCTTGAAATTTTGGTACTTCAAGGAAACTACTCCTCACTTTTCTAATCATCACCTGTAGAGTTGACAAAGTATTTTGATTTTCTTCCAGCTTGAATCAGTTTTTGGGGTAACAGAACAACTCAAGATGGGTTTCAGAAGGAACAAAGCTCCAATATTAGAGGCTTTACATAATCCAGAAAAAGAGAAGGTGTGGTTTTCAGTGGGCAGGAGACAGACCTGTCATGGGCAGAACTGAAAACAACTGGTGAACTGTGACAAGCCAAACCATAAATTCATCTGCACATGTTTATAAAATATTTATCTTCTCTCCCTTGCACTTCATTTCCAAGATATTTTAGGAGTCAGCTCATGATTTTCTTCAACAAACCCTTCTCCACCCACACATCGCAGTCTCATATAAATGCATCTTTCTGTGGAGACCATTAGAGAGATTTTCCTCCCTAAATCACAAAAAAACCCCAGAGTCCAACATAAAATAAATAAATAAATATGTGGAGAGGCTTCAAAACAATTCCTGCCTACACCAGTTCTAGTAGCAGTGCTCTGTTCTAACTCCCCAAAGCAGTAGTTTGGGTTATAACCCAAAGCTGCTCCATTTCCAGCCAAAGATGCAATTCCTCCAGCCCCATGGCACAACTGCAGCTCCTTTATTTGGAGGATGAGTCCCAGCACACATTCCCCAGGTTTTAATTCCTAGCACTCTTATCAGTCTGGATGACTCAATCAGGAATCCAGGCTTGTGACCCAACGTCAGCTCTGATGGCATCACACAATTTATGGAAACACCTCCTGAGCTCTGTGGTTGCCCCTGGATGTGCAGGTGGGGCACTGAGTGGGAACAGCCCCACATCCAACCACAGGTACCAACCCAGAGAGGGTTTGACTGCTCAGTGCCCACACCTGTCCCTCCACCTGCATTCCAGGTCTAAAGGAAAAGATCCCTACAAGAGCCCAAGGCCCTGAGCCTGCTGCAGGCTCTGAGATTTGCAGCTGAATCGGTGAGAAAAACCACTCCAAAGCACAAAATTTCATTTTTATACCTACTTTGTGCTGCAGCAGGGCTAAAAAGAGGGAAGTACCCGCCATAGTAAAACCACAGATGATGACAGTCTAGATTCCATGCTGGAATCTTTATAAAAGCCTTACTATTTTTTAATCAATACAAACTCAAAATAGCTGAACAATGTGATCTAGATGAGCACGAAATCTCCAAAGTATCATCCTTTGCAATTTCAAACACCAATCCCATATTGCCACTTGTATTTTGCAATGGTTGATTTCAAAGTCATCCTATGTAATGTTCTAAAAAGCCTAATTACAAGCATTTTCTCTGGAATATAATTACAAAGAAATTACTTCTCCAGAGGTGAAATTATACTAGTGCACCTTGTTTCCACTTGGAATTGTGTTTATCCCTAAGAACATAGCTCATCAGCAGTCCTGGAAAATGCCATTCAAGCAGTTGTTTACTATCACAATGATGCAACAAATGGATATTCTTGTAAACTTGTTTGGCAGATTTAAAAGGGTATTAATATCAGTTCTTCACTGCTTTAGTGGTGAATGTGAATCAAAAGGAACCGTTTATTCTACAACAAGACTTGTCATTTAGAGCACTCAGTCTCACTAGAACGATACCAATACCCTCACTGACCAGCAAGATAGACTGGAGAATATATTTTGTCACTAAGCCACAAGGAAAAATAAGTAAATTCCCAACTACACAGACCAGAAACCGCTCAAAGCAAACAGCAGCACGATGTTACACTTCCATCTAATCCCCCTTCAAAGCTGTACCAAGGGAAATACAGACTGCATTCAGATTCCAGGGAAATAGGGGATTTAACTGTGACTGCCGTGGCTCTTTCCTGACCCCTCGTGTCTGTCCAGCTCACACAGCTCGGAGTGTGTCCAGCAGAGGGGAGTGTTGGAACGCACTGATGGAACTGCTACTCCGCACCCAAAATCTGTTTTCTCCAAAGAAAACAAAGGCAGAACCTCAGTGCAGGTTTGGTTTTACATAATCTTCTGCAGTATTTCTGTGGGCCTTTGGAAAACATCAGCGTGGTGAGTTTTCCAACTCCCAAATGCAAGTCAAAGCCCCTTCCATGCGCTCACTTGCACTTTACACCCAGGAGGACCGGGCTGCCCTTTGGCTCCCATGGCACTGCACAACAAACACACCCCGAGGAGCCTTTCCAAAGCAACACAAAGGAGCAAAGCACTCGGATCCTACTCAATTTCACACAGGTGAGTTCTCTTTTCACGGAGCTGAGGGTCTCTTTCTCGCCTTCCCTTCCTGTCTTAGGCTACTGAAGGATTATTCTGAGTAACCTCCCAATCAACAACAAAGTTGGAGAACAACATTTGTGTTTACCTGAGTACAGCACCTGAACAGTTCAGTTATCCCAGCACCACTTCCAACAACCCTTCTGTGCCACATTTCCTACCTGGCCAACACCACCTTTATGTATTTGCACTATAAGCTGATGGCACAAAACTTTTAGGGGTTGGATAAATGCCCATTGTGTCAATAACCCAAATTCCCTAAGATGAACCATGCTAAGAATTGGAAAGAAAAAGGGCCATTAGCCCTTGGATACCTTCCATGAAGCTTAAAGACTACAACTGAAGAATAATCTGAGCCCATTTGCAAAAGTCCAATTAGGAAACTTGTTTATAGAATTCTTATACGTTTAGATGTTCTTTTTTTCTTTGCTAGATGGAAAGAAACCACTGAGTTTCTTCTCTTTTTATATTTTTGTGTGTTCTTTGCTAAAGAGCTGCAAACAGCAGAGTGAGTGTTGACAGAACAGGGCAGTGCAGCACCTCACTGCAGTGTGCTGGAAGGGACAGGACAGGGGAGATGTGACCTTGGGACAGTCTCCACATTCCAAATCCTTTACTTCCTTCAGAAAACGTTGATATTTCATTTATTGTACATCTCTTGGAACATCTAGACTATTTCAGAACAACAGCTGGATGTAAGATGCTATTGAACAACATAAAATTTTTCTGAGGGCTAAAATCAGGACATCCTTCTGACACTGAGGAGAACAGCACCCAATAACGTCAAGCAGGAATTCACCCCAACAGTTTGTGTGTTAGAGACAAATCAAACCACCCAAAATGTCAGCTGAAACACTTCTCAGTGTGTTGCTGACAGAAAGAAAATTAATCCCATAATTTCTCAGGCTGGGACACAGTTCTATTTGCACAAGCTGAAAAAACAACAAAAACCATAATGCTCTAGAGCCATCTTGAGTTCAGGATGAGAATTCTTCACTCAGAAAGGAAAATTAACAAGCTGCAAGGCCAAGGCTTTGTGTTGGAAGCCTTGGCAGGGAGCAGTGGGGTGGGAGCCCAGGGAGGGGCAGCCTCACCAGTTCAACCCCTCCAGCAAATGCTTCCCTGCTTGGCAGCACATCCTTCTACCACAGCCCTTTGCAAAAAGGAAAACAGAGCTGCAGCTCCCTGAGCCCACCCCAAACCCCTCCTTCCAGGGTCACATACCAGCCCAAAATCTGCTCTTCTTTCCCTGTAGAAGCTGTGGTGGCTCCTCTGTGCAGACACTGAAGAAAAGTCTTTTGCCTCTGTTTTGTCTGAGCTCTGTTTGCTCCACTCTTTCCTGGGAGCCTGTAAATACAGTTATGAATGTAATTAATCATACATGCATATGCACATGCATATATACATATTTGATATATACATAAAATGCCTTTTGGAAAAAAAAAAACAAAGCAGAGGAAACTCAAACTGAAAACGCAAATTGGACAAACATGATGGCTATGAACATCCTACACTTTAATCACAGAATTATAGGACCATTAAGGTCTTTTCCAACCAAATCCAACCTCTGGATTTC
Organism: Pycnonotus jocosus; assembly: GCA_013400435.1. Taxonomy (NCBI): domain Eukaryota; kingdom Metazoa; phylum Chordata; class Aves; order Passeriformes; family Pycnonotidae; genus Pycnonotus; species Pycnonotus jocosus. The sequence continues at coordinate 56,896 of VWYP01033073.1, read as the reverse complement.
ATTCACATATTACCGTGTGAAGGGAATCTCTTGCCTCTCACCAAAATCAGAAAAGCAGTGGAATTCCACAGACAAATGAAGGCCATTCACCCAGTAAAAATAAAAATAAGTTTTGCTTCTTTCAGATGAAGAAAAAAAAAAACACAAAGAGAGGTCCAAAAAGATCACTGCTGACAACTTGTAAAATAAAGCCAAATTAATTATTTTCAAATAAATATAAAATTGCAGAGTTAACAATTTAACCTCCCAGGTTCACAGCATTACAAAAATAATAAGCTCACTTTTTAAAGCTTTTTCAAGCTCTCCACAGAAACATCAATAAGTACTTCTAGACTTGAAGCAAAAATGAGGTCATCTAGTGCAATAGCCATTGCTCAAGAAATGAGAACCCAAAACTAAATGAACTCCAGCGAAAAGTATGGATCTGCTGCCTTGCTGCAGAGTGCTGAAAAGTGTTACAAGGATACAATAAAACCCTTAAAAAAGAAAAGCTCAGTTAGAGTTACATGAAACACTTGGCTACCATTTGAAAATACCTTTTTATCCTCCTGGAAGAACGGTTCTGACTGAGCTGACACCTTGTGTTTCCACGAGTTATCCACACTTTCCAAGGGGAAGCTCGGCCTGGATCGATGCAGGTCCTTCCTTGCCCTCACCTCCTGCATGAGGGGCAGGCTGTCCCTTCCTTGGCGGCATTTTTCCGAGTAGGATCGTCTGAGATCCGCGGGGACAGTCCCAAACCCAGATATGCAGCTCTTCCAATCAGTCTTACTTTTGAAAGAGTCGCCCTCACACATCTTATTTGTGCTGTCTTTGCTTCTCAGTGTAGAGCTCCTCACTATGTTTCTGTTCCAGCTGCTCTCTGGAGACACCTCCAAGAACTGTTCTTTTGTCACCAACTTCTTCTGAAAGAGCCCATCATCAGTCTTTAGGGACAACTTGGAGGTCAGATTGACCTCCAGCCTCTGCTCTGTACTCACTGCATTAATGGGCTGTACCTTTTCAATTACAAATTTTGCACCCTGGTTTCTGGAGGTCAAGTTCACTTCCTCATCCTCATCAACAATGAAAGTTTTCTTCCTAGCAAATTCCACAGGTGAATTTACAAACTTCTCTGGAAAAATGCTGCTGGGGTTTCCCCAGTAAGGAGGGCTGACCTTCCTGTCTTTGGACTTCTGCTTCTCAAATTCAGGGCTCTGTAATTCCAGCTTCTCTTTGCTCTTTTCATTTAGGATTAGTTTCTCTGGCCTGTGCTGCTCTTCTGCACGTTCACCTGGTTTGTTATTAACTGAGTAGTGGTCTGATCCACTCTTCCACTCGTTCCAGCTGTAGGTAAAAGTCATTCTATCTGACACATTCCTTTTGTTCTTTGATTTCTCCCTACTCAGCGAGCCAAGATCTTCAGAGAGCTTCTCCTGAACTTTACTGGCCTTTGCTGATTCTTCTTTATATTCTGCCATAAGCGCATCAATATCGAGAATTTGGGATCTGTAGCCATCCTCAGCCTTCCTTCCAGGGAAATCAGAATTATTGTCACTCCTTTTCTGGGAGCCCAGTTCACTGTCCTTACGGACCTGTGCAGAACGTGGTGGGGACCAGGGTTCATGGTAAGAGGAGAGTTTCCTTCTGCCACTCTTGAGATCAGCTTGGGCTGTATTATCCAGGTCATGTTTTAACAGGAAAGTATCAACATCTATAATTTTCTCTTTAGAATGATCCAGACCTTTTTCGTGATGCTGTTGGTTATCTTTCCTAGACATATGAAAATTACTAAATGCAACATTTTTGGAGAAACCGGCATCTTTTTCATCTTCTTTGACCCAATCCTTGCTAACATGCACTTCCCAGGAGTCTTCTCTACAAGTTGAACTTGTCACATTTTTATTTGGTTGCTGCAATGAAGATTTAGACCTTCCAGGAAAAACAGGGTCCAGATTAATTGCTGCTCCCTCATTTGAACCAGAAACCGTATTAATTTCACTTGCACTGGGAGCACCAACAAAGCTTTTCTCTTTTTTCATACCAGGCATCTGATAAGTCACTGCAAAATAAGTTGCCTTTGGCTCAAAGACAGAACTCTGATGTTTCGTGCAATCATCAGGACTGCCAAGAACAGCTTGGTTTGCCTCACTCCCTTCCACCCCATCTTTGATTTTTTTGCTTCTCTTTTTAAGTGAATTTTCATTCAATTGCAATGAATCTGTCCGGCTCAGCTTCTTGATATTTTCGGGAGTGAGCCACACAACTTCTTCCACCTTGAGTGACTCCTGAGGCAAGGTCCTCCTCCTCCACCTTTCAGAAATCTTCAAGTCAGAAACGCTACTTCTGCTTCTCCTGACTTTCTCATCTGGATCTGCTCCTCGGAGTTTCTCGCTGTTTTCAGGAGCTGTAGAAGCCAAGCTAAAGTCTTGCTCTTTGCAATTTAAGTCCAGCGTTTTCCTCAACCCAAAGGCACCAGATTCCTCTTTAGTAACATTCAGTCCCTTTGTATCAGAGGGTTGGCAAGATTTAAAATATTGCCCACCTGCAAGCACTGAAGCCTGAGCCCCGTGTTTATTGACACTTGTGGAAATCACCTCACGATCCAAGTTGGTTCGGAATTCCTGGATGTCTGTCCCACCTGCCCTGAAACTCCTTTTCTCAGAAGAGCATTTCACAACATTAATCCTCTCTGATTTATCTACAGAAAAGACTTCACTCTTATCACCTTTAATTTCAGCGTGTAGCTTGTTGACTTTTTCACTCATTCCCAAACTTTTACTTTTGTTTGTGGAATAAGGTGTTTTCTCAGTTATGAACAGTGGCTCAGGATCACTTTTATCAGAGTCTCTTTTCTGTTCAGGTAAAGTGCATTCACTGGAGAGAAAACCAGCAGGTTCTCTCAACACAGCCTTGCTTGTGAGAACCTTTGCCTCTCTGGTTTCTGAAGTAACATTTTCTTCTTTCAAGTACAGAGTGTGACTATTCACCTTAACTGACTGCCCCGTGGGTACAACATCCTCATCAGTTTTATTCTCTTTCACAGATGATTTTCTAGCTCTGAGTGTCATGGCCTTTTTCTCAGGAGCCATTGTGATGGCTTCACTAAGAGCCCTTTCACCACAAGTCTGAAAGATTTCATACCTGGGCTCTATTCTTTGGTAAATTTGAGAATCTTCTGCATTTTTGGGAGCAGGTTTTTCACTTTTCTCAACCAAAGATTTTTCTAACACAATTCCCGGACTCATTTTCTTGTCTTCACTCGAACAAGCTGGTTTCAGACTTTTCTCTACGTGTGCTGGATGTTTCGATGGATCAGGCTGCTTGTGATGCTCCTTTGAAGGAGTGGTTTCCTCCCCTTCTCCCATCCACGAGCGTCTGCTCTGCCCCAAAACCACCAGGTCCTGCTTTGCCTCAGGTTCCTGGTTCCTTTTTGGTGCAGGATCAGCCCCAGAATGCTCAGCAACAACGCTGTGCTTCTGCACATTGTGCTCAAACAGGGTGGCACGGACAGTTTTAATGAAGGGCTTTTCCAGAAGTGCTGGGTTTAATTTCTTTTCCAAGTTGCTTGTGAATGAGACAGAACTCTCACTCTGCTGTGAGAAGTGCTGACCATCTCCCAGGAAGCTTCCTTTCCTCTCCAGCTGATCAGGTTTATTGGTTATCTTTAAAACCTGCCGGGATTTCCAAGATTTCCCAGGAGCAAATGCCTCGGTGAAATCTGTGCCATGGGTGAGCTCCTTGCTCTGGAACAACAAAATCCAACAGTTATTTGAGTTTATTTAAAAAATGTGTAATAAAGTTTATTTTAAAACTCACTTGTACCTACTTTGAGCAACAGAGCTTGTACCAGTCAAACATATCCACATTCCCTGAACACAAACTCCACTGAGACCAAGGTAACCTAAGGAAATGTGTAGCTCCAGCTCCTGAAGCTTGATTTTAACAGAATTATCTCACTAATAACCAATTACATGGTAAAACTGCAAGGAATATGAAGACCTGAGTAAATATCACAGCTAGAGCTGCTCAGCTATGAGAAATGTTAAGCTGAGCAGAAGTAAAAAAGGAAAGATGGAAATTAATATTTATTACCAATGCTTCACTGTTATCTACTCACAGGAAATGCAAGCAGCATCCTAAAAGATGGTATTTTTAATAGCACTTGCTGAAAAAGCACAGCATGCAAATAATAAAGGGAATCAAAGAATACTAGAGGTCTTACAGGAGTTCAACCTTTTATTCAAGTTTTAAAATTTAAAACTCAGAGTTGACTTAAGATTGTCTTTAAAAAAAAGCTAAAGAACATCACAAAATTAAGACTAAAGGTGTTTATAAATAAATATTTTTAAATCTGATCTATATTCTTCATGGAATTTCTTTAATCCTACTTTATTGTCAGATTCTGAAAACAGCACTTTCATTAGTGAAAGATTTTCTTTTTAAAACAAATTGCTCTCCTTGAGAATAACACTGAACCACAGAAACTTTGCACCTGTAGCTTTTCCTTACCATATATTCCTATCTTGGACAGGAAAAAAGCCACGAGAACTCACTACAAACACCCCTAAACTACATTAAATCTCCTCTACTAAGAACTGTCACCAGAGAAGTTCTGTTTTGCAACACTGAAGTGTTGCTTAGAAACAGAGAGAGCCTAAAGCTTCCACAGCAAATCCCCATTTTCCCTGGAATGCTTTGTTGTCTAAACTGCTCAGGTAAATGTAGTTGAGGAGCCTGACAAAGGTCCAGGCTGGGATTTATCAGGAGCTGGGACATGGATGCAGGAAAGCACAATCCTAATGCTCTGCTTGGAGAAAATAAAGAATAATCACTGCACAAACTCAGCACAGCCAGAGGGGATTCACTAGGGTTTCATGCATTAAAAATCCCTTAGAAACAGTACACAAAATATTCTTCCCTCTCTACCACTCCTACACTGAACAGTGTGCACACTGAGCTTGACAAACTCAGCAGACACAACACTCCTGAACTTTTCTCTGCACATCCTAAAGACAAACTCACAGCAGCAAATCCACTGGGATTGTGTCAGCCCTAACACTCTTCATACCCATTTAAAATTCACTGATTGACAAAACCACACACAACAGCACCTTCTCCTTGCACAGCCAGCTGGAGCCCACCAGCTGCTGCCAGTTCCTTACTTTTGGATTTTCCTGCAGGTCGTGGATCAAGTCAGCTCCAGCCTCCCCAGGTTTCTCAGGCTTTGCTTCACCACCTGATGTTGGACTTGAAAACCTAAAACAAAGGACTGGGGTTACTTCTTTAGTCCAGCTGGTCAGTGGGCAGAGTCACTTCCTACCAAAGCAGGCTGGCAGAAATTATCCATCAAATTACATTTCCTAAAGGAGAAACATCAATATTTCATAGTAAATTACTGTATTTGTTGGTTAAATTGTATCTAGGCCAAAGGAATTTCCAAAAAAAAATTTTAATTATGCATCTTATTTGATTGTAGAGGTTTTAGAGATGCATAACAAGCTATATCTCTCATTGACAGTTACATGCAAAGGTTACAATATTGACAGTTTTATTTTTCTTTTCAGCTGTTGTCAGAATATATTTAATCTTCCCTTTTATGGATTAAAAAAGGCAGGAAATGATATTAAGAATAACAGTAAAAAAATCACATTAAGTGGAAGCAAAATGATCAAGCTTTTTTTTACTGGACTGAGAGAGCAAGTTTTACTGAACATGAAGCCAAGAGGATCAAACAGAATTTCTCTGTAACCTACATCTTGGTTAAGTCTGCAGAGAGTGGCCGTGACTGCAGTGACCGGCGCAGATTTCCTCCCTTAACGTCAGGATTTTCTGTTGTCAGCTCCTTGATCCTCTGCTGGATGGTCACACACCTGTTTTCCTTCTCAGCACTTGCTGGGAGAACATCTGGATCCGCTGTGGCACTGGGATTTTCGGAAGTAAACAAACTAATGTGTTTTTTAACACTACCTCTTAAGATATTACTCTCTTTTTCTGAGGAAGCTGCAGGACTTTCACAGCCCAGGAACGTGAACGTTTCCTTCTGATCTGGTCTCTTCCCCCCCTTATTAGTTCTGCTTTCACTGGTTGTTTCAGGGCTTCTTTCAGGACCATGCAAGTTAATAATTATTTCTGGTTTTGTCTCAATTTGTTCACTTTTAGATTTAAGTTTTGTTTCCCAGGTGTATTTCCCATTATTTAGGATGCCAATGTCCTGACTGCTGCATTTCAGATTTGATTTAGAAGAACTGCTTTTATTAAATTCAGTTTCTTCATGCTTTGGCCCCGTTTCAGACTGATCACGACTGCCCACATCAGTAAAAGCAATTATGGATACATTCTCCTTGCTTTCGTGGGATGAACCAGCCTTCTTACAAGAAGAAAGATCTTTATGTTCAAACTTAGCTGTCAGGTCCATGGACAAAGGCCTTGGTTTTCTAACCCCGGATTTCTCCGTAGGAGATTTTTCCTCAGAAGCTTCCACATTGTGATGCTTTTGATCCCGTAATGATTCCAGAAAAATAGCAGACACTGGTCTAGGTTTTGCCCTTTGTTGGACATCAACAGAGCAATCAACTTTATTGTTGAGATTATTTGCATCATCGTTGTTTTTCTGCCCTGGATGAACTTCACGAGCATCTTTCTTTTCACCGGTCTTGAGGGAGCTCCAGGAGTCTGGTCTGAGACTGGAGGAAAACGATACATGCCTATGGAGAGACCCATCAGGATTCCTGGGTGTCTCTGCTGGTTTCACAGAGCCCTGGAGGTCCTTGCTTTGCAGAGCAGTAAATCCCCTGCGCTCCTGAGCCCTTTTCTCCTGGGCCAGGCTGACCTTGGCCTGCTCGGGGCCCGCTGGCTCGAACAGAATGACCGTGTTGGCACTGGGCCCCGTGTAGAAAGTCACGTTTGTCACCACGTCACTGTCAGCCTGATTTTCAGTGTCAATGGCTTTCTGATCCACTAAGGGAGGGACATTGCCACTCGACACCTTCACAGAGGACGTTTCCTCGGTGGCCTTTCTCACCATGCTGCTGGATCGGAGCGCTGGGACGGGCGGTTTGACATTTGCAAAAGTATCTGAGGATTTCTCTTTACAAAAAGGCTTTGGGAAAAGTCTCGGCCTTGATCCCAGCGAGGGCATCGTTGCAGATCTCAAGGAATTCCCAAATTTCTTGTTCTCTTCGAGAGTCAGTGATGCTGAGGCCTCCTTTGCCTTGTTGCTGGCATCTGAAAGCACGCTGACATACACACGCTGTGCCTTCTCCTCTGCCCTGAGCTCAGCTAGGTCAGGGACTGCCGTCAAAGACGCCAAAGTAGAATTTATTTCTACTCTTGTTGCCATAGTTGGAATTACACATTCAACAGAACTGAAAAACTCCAGCAAGGAAAAAGAATCTGCAAAAAAAAAAAAAGGAGAAAAATGCAAGTATTGATGTAGAGTCAGCATGAACATCAAATAACATCATTCTCAGATAAATTCATAAGGAAGCAAACTCAGATTAAGGTGCCTTTCAGATATGCTGATCCCAGTGTTTATCTGAAAGACTGAAAGACATAATGTTCCTTCTCTAAAACACATCATTATTTACTGACTTGGCCCAACAACCAAATACAATAGAAATAAACATATCCTACACATTTCCACACTCCCACTTACCATAATTTGCTGCTGCAACCAATCCATAGGGTCTGAATCCTTTCTCATAGTGACAAGAGCTTGGTCACCAAGGGCACATTAAGGACAGGGAATGTGGTCACTACAGAGACACTGCCCAGACCTCACCTGCAAATAAATAAAATATTCTGACTCAGGAGTGGCACATATCCAGACCGACACAGGCAATGCCATGTGAGACAAAAATCCAGAGCATTCTAAGGAGAAAAGGCTGGTTCCCAAGGAAAAGTGACCTCATGTAACTGTAAAAAGCAGAAGAATGTTTATTTTTCAAACACCTATTAAAGAATCAACAAGAAATTACCACCTAAAGGTGCAACTGAAAGGTGAAGGAGAAATAACTCGGACTGCACGACACCAAATGTGACAAATGTGAACAGTTAAAACCACATTTAGGTAAGACTGTTTGCATATTCAAGCGCTGTCAATCACTGGTTAAACACAGAGCTCTGCATTACTGTAATCTCAATTACTGTAATTTACTTTCTATTGTAAAGCTCTTTTCTGGGGCAGCAGTCTGTGAAGTGCTACCTGAGCAGCTGACCGGCAAACGGCTGATTTTCCATCAAAATGGGACTTTTCCCATGACAAAGCAGTTTTGTATCTCGCTAGCAAAGGCAGGAGAAGAGCTTGGGCTTTAATTATATTCTTACTGCAGAGAAGTGGGAAAACCAGCAGTAATTAGAATTTCAGCTACAAGAAGTAACCTGAATTTTTTCCTTAACAGAAGTATATTTAAACTCGTAGCAGATGCAGGCAGCTATGTAAGGTTAGATTATTTTTTTCCTTCAAAAGCTGTCATACTCTTCATTTTTAGAAAATTCACATTGTACTTCATAACCAGGGGGCCAAATTTGTGTTGCCATCCTCTTGTCTCTTTTGGGCAGCTTTTGAAGGGGCAGTTTTGGACTCCTCTCACTGAACCCTATATTGGTGTGAATTTACCACGCAAATAAACTTATTTGTAGATTTGGTGGAATACGGAGCTTCCTGCTTATGATTTTTAAAAAACTCAACCAGGATCTTGCCTTCCTGAGTGTGCAGTCTGGAGAAGTGGTTATTTCACCTTCAGCTTCCCTTGACCAGACTTAGCCCACACTGGCACCGAAATTGCAGGGATTTATTTTTGTCCCTGCCTGAGCTCCCTCTCTCAGGCAGGAGAATGAACTCCACTCACCTTGTCCGTTCCCTTTCATCTTCCAATCCACTTGGAGTTCTGTCTCAACCACTTATCCCTGACGCCATTCCCCTCCTCCCAAGTCCACGACCTCGTTCTTTCCAAAATAGCCACTAACCCAATCAGCTTATCCACATCAATCTGCCCCTTCCACCATCTCACAGATCTCCATGAAATCTTCCTCCCTCTCCCACTCCTTGTTCTAAGAAACGCCATCAAAATCCGATTAAAATGCTCTCACATTCCAAGGATGCAAAGGTTTGGGAGGTGCTCTAAAAGGAAACTTGCTGGAATGAGGCTGATGCTCGCAGGCAACATTGCAAAGGGAAAAATTCAGCTGGGAAAACAGCATCGGTCTTGCAGTAGCTGAGGATAAATTCTCTCCTATCACTCTGTAGTCCCTGTTTCTCTGGAAAAGAAGAAGGGAGCACAGAGCTTCTTAAATGGACTAAAACTTGATCCTCAATGGAACGCGGGGCAGAGAATTTACAATGTGGGGCCTAATCCCTGGTAACAGAGTACAACTTCCCTCTCCAGCCAATATTCCCAACACAAAATTTACACCTTCTTTAGTTTGATTATACTCCCTCCTTACAGGACCCTGTTTTCCCCTACATAAAATACCAAAGTCTGTTTTTGTGTTCTAAATTCAGCTGCCCTACAACAGATACGTGGCCCCAAACAGACAAGTATTTGAAAAAGAACAAAATATTTAGGAGAAAAAATAATCACCCAACTTTGAAAATGATAAAGCTCCTTGATACAAGTACACTTGATAAAGAGGAATCATGTAATCAATGCCAAGTGTAACATACACCAGACACTGTGTCTCAGTTTTGAAACACATATCTTGGTTTAGATAAACCTGTTTCTTTCTTAATAAAATATCTCTAGTCCAGTTGGCAACGTACAAAATTTGGGGCAATTTATAAAGATCAACTGTAAATTAAAACTGCAGGAGGATTTCAGATGCTATTAATATTTAATAACTCTACTGTAATCGTACTACTACAGTTGTAAATCCCTCACCATCAGCTACACCGCGTTATTCCCTCCCTGACCTCCTCTGCCCAGGGACAGTCAGCTGAGCTACCCGTGCTGCCCCTGCATGTCCCCATCCTGTGTGGCAGAGCCTCAAAGCCACCTTGTCCCCAGTTCTGGGCATCTTTGTCCCCAGTTCTGGGCACCTCTGTCCCCAGTTCTGGGCACTGTTTCTCTCCGTGCCTCCCAAGCAGCGCCCACGCTCCCCTCGGCTGTGGAGGGTGCATTCTGCACACAAATGAAATTATAAATGGCACTGAAGTGTCTCTTGAAATTCCTCCTGCTTTTACTGGCACATGAAGGCCTGGCTCTTCCCTGCTGCTCCTCTTCCTCAGCTTCCAAACACCTGTGACTGGGATTTTTTTTTTTTCCTGGGCCAAGCTGAGCCACCGCAGGGTGTCACAGAGATGCGCACGCCAACACCGCTCCAGGCTCCTTCAAATCTTAATGCCCTCAGGTGTTGCCTGCATTTTTAATTAAAGATCTATCACGACAAATATTGCCAACATTGCTGGTAAGAAATCAAAACGGATTATTCACTTCACAGGGTTATTTTTGCAGAAAATCATTTGGGAAGGGCTTCACCCCAAACATGCCCTCGCTTTGGCACTTGCCCACCCACCACACACACAACTATTATTTACATCACTGCTAATTCCTTTAAGTCTATTAAGGCAACAGCCTGTAGATAATTTTTCCACCGTGAATCACGTGACCATTGCCAACTTCCTTGCTCAGAAACAAGAATGTTTTAAATGACACAAAGCAAAATCATCTATAATCTGGCCCTGAACCTCGCAGCAGATAAACAAGTCCATCTGTCTTCTCTAAGGGTGGAAAGCATAAAAATTCCACCAAGAAAATCTCCCTGCTATTAAAAAAACCCAAACAAACAAGAAACAAAAACCAAAACCAAGCATGTTTATGACATTGGAGATGAAGCAGAAAGCCTGGCTTCAGCAGCAAATACCCACTGAAAATACACCATAGAAAATCACCTAATAAACATAAAGTTTTTCTTCTTTATACACAACTTTATCAGCAAATGTGCTTCCAGTATAAAAACACTACTTCTTTATTGTGTAGATAAAGGGAGAAGTTTGTATAACAACATATATTAGCAGCTCCTGAAAACATGGCTTTGTCTGTGACTGTGGTTGGGAGGTTGGGACTGGATGATCTCTAAGGACTCTTCCAACTCAAACCAGTCTGGGATTCCATGAATCTGTACATTCCCCTGGCCCAAAAAGCCACAGGAGCTACTGGGAGCAGATGACCATAAACCAAAATTTATTTCATCCATCCTATAAAAAGTTGCCCCACTGTCAAAAAATATTCAGTCTTTACCAACATTTTTCTTCTCGTTTTTCTTTTTCCTGTCCTCACTGACCGAACACTGGGGTCAGTCTGCAGCAATCCCTGTCCCTTCTCCCCAGAAATCCTGTTTCTGCTCCTTCCTGCACTTGGAGAGGTGCTGATTGGATTAAATAAGAATTAACAGAGCAGATCCTATCACTTACTGTGCACGTACGAGTGTGAGTGCTAACAAGAACATGACTTACTACAGCGCAACAAAAATAACACAAAGAAGGAAAAAAACCTCTTCAGAAACTTTCATAACCAAGTAGATCATGAAACTAATTCAGTAAAAAGCAGGCTTTTTCTATTTTGGGGTTTAAGCCTGATTCATGTTACTATTCCGTTATATTTAAAAGGACATTCAGGGTCTCTTAAAGGGAAAGATCAAAAATATTTTCATAATGGCTCTAATTTTTAATTTGCCTGGATAAGTTTATTTTCAAAGTAAAAACAGCTAATGAAATGCATTTAAATTATCTCTTCCCAGATTCACAGTTAATGAAAACTAGAAGGCTGAGACTTAGAACTACATATTCCAAATCTCACAAGCCAAATCATTAATATTAAAATTCAAAAGTATTGCAACATTCAAAATATCCTTCCTCCATTTCCCATGTCCAAGTCTCTTGGGAACCTCTAGTTCTTTTCTTTTACAAAAAAACACTAAGTGCTATTCTTTTGGACCTTACAGTCCAGTCCCAACCCAAGGATGAAACACTTCACTCTGACATTTCCTCCCGCTGCAGAAAAGATTAGCGTTTTGTTAAATAAAGTGTCCATCCTATAAATAGCAGCATTTTACAAGCATTTGTAAATCTCTAATTACTCCTGCCAGTACAATTGCATAACGATCATCACCTGCCAGAGCTTCACCCTCATGCAGCTGCACTAAAGAACTGCAATATTTTCAACCACACTTTCCATTAAGTGCTGCCACCTCAGTACCACAGTGAGAACTTTACACCTTGTATTTTGAGCTCCATGCTGCAAAGATTGGGCAGCTAAAATGGCAACAAGTTATAGAGCAGCAGTTTCAGTAATTCAAGCTGGTCTCACAGAGGCTGTAACATTTATTTATTAAGGCAAAAATTTGATGTTAAATACACTGGCATGATCAGCATGAATTCAAGATCGCATTCCTGATGTAGCAGGACAATCAGCTGAGACAGAGATTCAAGAAAACACAAAGAGGGTGAGGAGGCCCTGGTACAGGGTGCCCAGAGAAGCTGTGGCTGCCTCATCCCTGGAAATGTCCAAGACTAGGTTGGACAGGGCTTGGAGCAACCTGGGCTAGAGGAAAGCGTCCCTGCCCTCAGCAAGGGTGGCACTGGATGAGCTTTAAGGTCCCTCCCAACACAAACCAGTCTGGCATCGTGTGATTGATTTATGGTAGAATAGGATTCAACAGAAAAATTTAACTGTGTGTGACCAGGGAAGAATGCACCGTGATGGCTGTGGGGCACAGGGAGTCATCCTCCAAACTTCCTTGAATTTATGAGACAGAGATATGCCTGGAGAGAATGATTTGGGTAAAAAATTACATGTAATAATCTGCTTCCACAGCTGTTGGTCCATTCTGTCAGTCCATTGCTATTTTCATAACAATGTCTGTGTGTCACATATAAAACTCATCCCAACAGGATTAATGTGCAAAAGGGGCAGATTGTTCCAGTTATTTCTAGAAAACAGCTTTAGAATATCACCCTTAGAAATGTCCAGTTTGTGACCATAGATTTATTATCAAGTACCCATTTTTTGAGTATTAAGCTCCAAAAACTTCTGCAGTGGGTTTTGGGGGCAATGACCACTGTTCAACAAACAATTCAGGCCAACTCCTTCTCTGTCAAGATCAACTTGGTCCAAGCCAGGTTTTGGTTGGAGATGTTCCTCTTTGTGCATCATGTTCTACTCCAGAAACCCCTCAAGAGCACAGGGACTGACAGAGCACACTTGGCATTTCCTCTGACCTGCACAAGTGCCTCATTACACCCCAATCTTCCACAATTTCCTTCTCCCCAACCCTCTCATTGACAGTTTCAGAGGAAACTCTCTTCCCAGTTTCACAGAAGACCTGATTTGTTTTGGAACTCTTGAGTCTCAGGTAAAAAAAAAAAAAAGAAACAAAAAACCAACCACAGGAAAATTACATTAAATGTTGGTGAATCACCATTTTTTGGTACCAGAAGCTGCATATCCTCACCCTCCTGTGTGAATCATCTTTTACTTCCAGCACTCCACACAAGAGATTCCACCCTGCTCATCAGTGGGTGGGTATTTTCAGAAAGTCCAATTCTTTTGGCAGTTGAAATAGCAAATAAAAGCAAAATCCTGATTTCTGCCAGCTGAGGATGACATTCTGCAGAACAACATGAATTATGGGCTAAAGGTAAAGTGAAGCTAAAAGTGTGTTTGTGCAGAAGGTGGGTATTCCCAGCAGACCTCAGAATGCTGTTCTGTTTGCTTCTCTCATCAAACCTTTGCTTTTGTGGTCAGCTTCAACTCATGCTAATGTTCTTTTAGGTTTCATCCTTGTAAATGCTTTTAAACCACAAACAAGACCTGCAAATAACCTCCCCACGCAGTTTAGCGGGAAAAAAAAAAAAAAGACATTCCAGAAACAACTGCATTGCGTGCCAGATGAAATATTAATGATCAGGTTTGGCTACAAGCAAGAAAAACGGACTATGGAAATGAAAAAAGAAGTCAAATTAAGGCTCTTCCAGGAAGATGTTTGGTTGTTTCAGGGAGGACTTTATTCTTATCTGCAGCTCCCAAAGGTCAACAGGGTCATGTCCTGGACACAGCAGAGGGTGGGTACTTGAATTTGCAACTTGGCAAAATTTTCCTCAAACCTTTTCAGAATCATCATGAAACTTCCTGCTGGTTAATTTTAACACAGTCTTCTTGCTGAAAGAAGCTTAACTTCACTTTTAACTGTATTTAAAATAAATTTTGGCTACAGTTAAGATTTTCTGCACAAATTCTGAAGGAATGGGTTAAATCCCTGACTCTCTTTTTCGTATCTTATGCTACATATCCTGAATATGATGGAATTAATCAAAAGCTAATTTATTTATGTGTCCTTTCAGTATATGATCCCCATGACCTTGTTTTAAAAAGGTGAAATTTGACTCATTATAGCTTCAGAAATACATCAAGCAGCTACTGATCCCTCTGACCTCGAGCAGGCAGCGCTTTCCAAAGCCCCCAGAACCGAGGCAGGGCTGTGTTTCTCCAGAGGCTCCAGCTTTGGGTGGGAATGCTCTCATTTGGCAGGCAAACCATGGACACAGCTGAAGGAGTGTAAGGAGATGGATGAGCCAGCTGCAGCACAGACAGAAATATGGGATTGAAAAACAACTTTGGCATTCTTCCATTTGATACTCCCCTACACAACACCACGCTCCGTACCATGTTTCAGCACTAAAAGCAGCTCAGAGACCACCCACACCTGGAAATATTTACTGTAACTGTGCATATTTCTTGTCCTCTTGGCAGCAAGGGAAGACAAAGGACAGCTGATCTCAGAGCTGACAGGACCTGGATATCACCACTGGATTTTGTTTTATTCGCTGCCTTTAGAGCCACCAGCTGCTGCAAACGCTTTAAAAGCAGCAATGATATAATTGGGACAATTTCCTCCCAAAACAGTGGTGGAAGCTACTTGGCCACTGACATTGGAACTCCTTGATGAGCAGAGGTGCAGTTAAAATAGCCCTGGAGCACAGCACCCTGCTAATCCTGGCAGCCAGTGTGGGGACACCAAAGCTCATGAGATGCAGCACTCCCGTGGGAGACAGGGCTTGGCTGACCTGCTGAGGAATTCAAGTCAAAGGATTGAGTGAAGCAGATCCGTGGGCTTTGGTTTATTGAAAAAAATCCACCTACTTGGTACAAAAATAGGCAAGTGCCTCCACAGCACTTTGAAGCCTTCAGAAATAAAGGTGACCCATGGCCCTGTGCCCCCAGGCAGGAATCGGGGGAAGGATCTTTTCACACAAACCCAGCCTCCCAAGGTCACTGCAACACAGAAATAGCACGAGGTGAGAAGACATTTCCTGCTTGCCTTCATGCACAGCAGGTGCTTTTGTGTCAGAAGGACAAAGCCCCTAATCCTCTGATCTGCCTCCTCAAATTCTAACAGGATTTCAAACGCTGGAAAACGCATTTGTGGCCTGGCACAGTAAACCACCTTCAGAAAGTACAACCAGCTTGAGCTGTCCTGTGATTGACGTGGGGTCACCAGGACAAGTTTATAAATACTGAACCTTTATACATTCATCTGAGCGCTGAAAAATTAATCAAGGTATTGCCATATGGAGAGAAACAAAAGTTGTTTCATCCAGACTTTCAGAAAACTTGAGGCTACTGGCCTTGGAGCACAACCTTGAACACACTGAGAGATCACTTCAACAGTTTAACCATCTGGAGAAAACCTGAACCCACAAAACTGGAGGACAAAGGAAACGGTGATGGGATAAAAGACCAAAATCACGACATTAAAAATTATATATGTGTATACATAGCTATGGTGACTAATGTGTATCCGAGGGCTAAGAATTAACATTCCTTCGCTTCTGCAAGAACAAGAAAGCAGGTTTACAGTGCATTATTTTTATACCTGTACTTTTCCTGACAGACACATTTGGAAGCTGCAAAGACTCACTCACAAAGAGCACGTGGCAGCTACTGATAAAACACCCAGAGCAGAGATGCTGCAATAGATTACGCTGCTCCTCAGCTTTCACCTGGACAAAAGGAAATCACATGATCAGACTGGCTCAGGCAGGAAGGGACCACAGAGGGTCATCTGGTCCCATCTTCCTGCTCAAACAGGGTCATCCCAGAGCACATGGCACAGTTCTGGAATAACTCCACTGAGGGAGACTCCACAACCTCTCTGGGTGATCTAGGGAAAACTGTCACTGCACATTCTTGATACGAATATTTAGGTACTGCTTCAGCTCTCACAGCTCTGCCATCTGAAGCCTTCTCTGATAGCTGGTTTGCCACTTGTGATCTTAAAAAATCATTTGCAAAAAGCTCTGTGTTGAACAGCTTTCGATTTGTCTGCTAACAACACATTTCCTGTCAGAACAGAGAGCCAATACTGTGTTGCAGCAATTCCTCCATTCAGTCCATCATTCCACCTTTCAGATATTTGATTAGTCAGAGCATAAGCATGTAATTGAGTTCAGTCAACAAGCAAATACACTTGAGCCCAAAATACTCGTACCAGGCACTGCTTCAGAAATGAATTGCAGCTTCATGGGAGAAAGACACTGATAAACAGGGGGTTGGACCAGGTGGTTCCCAGGAATAGATGATTCTGTTCCATGTACAAACGAACGATTTCAAAGCCTGCTCCTCTGAGTCACAGCAACCTCTGCCCTGAAAACGAAGCCTGCAAAGCCACAGCATGGTGGTACTGGAGGTAAGGAGATGTCCCTGGTACTGCTGCAAGAGACAAGCACAGTGACAAAAGACTGGCACAGCTGGCCTTAATAAACAACACCATCTCCCAGGCAGCACCTCCAACTCTGCAGCAGCAATTCAAGAGCTTCACAGAAAAGATGACCCAACTTCAAACAGAAAATTATTAACACTATTAAACTGGATTAATTTTACTCCAGTTACACCTTTCAGGATACTGATGGAGCCATTAAAACTCACTCAGATCAAATGGACATGACCCTTATTTCCAATCCCGTCTCATAAATAGTGAAAAAAGCATTGGACAAAGGGGATATGAGTGGATCTATTCTGAGTCAAATAAAATATTATTATAAAAGTCAAATACTTGGTGGCATTTATCATTCCCTGGGCCAAAATCCCTCATGTCACCCTCTGCTCTACAACACACTGACATACTGAAACATGAATATTTTTGCCTTTCAGGTTGTTCCCAGTGTTCCAACAGCTCTTTGATCTCTTCCTTGTGTACTGAACCTGGCATTAAGCCAGGTAGGATACGGTGCTGCAGCAGGGTGCTGCCTCCTGCCAGCCATCAATAAACTGCCCTGAGCTGCACACCCAGAACAAACCTGCTCTGTCAACAATGTCTGACGCTGTGCCAGAGGAGCTGCTGCTGCTGCCTTGATGATAAGGCTCTTCTTTTTCCTTCAGTGGGCACATCTGGCTTCTCACACATGCAGGAAATAGGTTTTCTTCCCACATTAATGCAAATGCCCACCTCAGAACCACTGGCTGGGTATTGCCAGCTTGTACAAGTGTTCCTTTGGTTGCCTGTGAGCAGGGCATTGTCACCAGCAATCCACAAAGGAGCTTCCTCTTTGCCCAAAGCCCCACGAATGGAACACAGCACAGAGGAGTCGTGTGTGACTGTGAGGAACCAGAGCAGTGACGCTGCATTTCTCCCCGTTTCTGAACAAAAGGATGTTTAATCCAAGAACTCTGACAGCCACAAGCCTGCACATGCATTGTACGCTGCCTTGTTCTTCAGAAACACAACATTATTCAGCAAAATCAAGGCCTGTAATGAATTATTGATAACACGTATGCTATCTAGAAGCTTTGTACTAAACAATCCCCTCCACCTCCCTGCATGCTTGAGAAAGCACAGAAAGGGAAAAAATGCCTATTAATTGAAAGACAACAGTTCAGCCACTAAAAACATTAATGTATTTATTGAGAAGGGTGGGGAAAAAAAAAAGAAATACCTGAAGAGGGGAAAAACCAGCTCTGAAATCCAAACGGTGGCACTGGGAACCTGAGAGTGCCTGGATGTGCACAAACACTTGTGTGGAACATCCCCACACCCAGCACATGGACAGGAAGGCACAGGGAACCCCAGGGGCTGCTCAAACCACACTCACAGCTTTGGCACAGAAGGGCATTTTTAACCATAAGTGAACCCTGGGGGCTTTTTAACTGTCTGGGAAGTTTTAAGCACTGAGAGCAGAGAGGCATTTTAACACGTCAAAATGAAGATAGAAGAGTAACATGAAAGCACTTGAAACTCACGGTCCTGTGTAGAGATCACCCACATTTTAAGGTAGGGTAATAATAAACAGCTGACACAGGCATATTTTGCAGCTCACAAAAATTAGGAGGAGTGAAAAGATCACAGGTTTGTCCTCACCAGTTCATCCAGACCTGAGTGCCTCAGCACCAGCACTCACTTGCCCATGAGCAGCCAGACCATGAAGCTTCTCTCAAATCACCCCCACCCAGCCACACTCACACCACAATTACAGCAGCCCTGGCACCTGATCCCAGTTTCTCAGGGCATATCCAAGGAAGGGATTTAGTAACCTGAGAATGATCTCACAGTGAGTTTAGAAACATGTTTCTGAAGTTATTACAAAGAAGGATGCTTAGACTGAACTCTGACTCAAAAGAAAATCAGGATACTCAGAGTTCTCCCAGCTCCCCACCTCTGTTCATGCCTGTCCCCACACAGCCCCACAGCAAAGCATAATCCACTGATCCCACTGTGAACACTGTTAACACCTCTGGAGGCCTCTGGAAGGCATGAGACATTCATCAACCTCAAGAGGCACAGCAAGTCCTGCAGCTACTGAGAAATCTACTGAGCCAACTCCCTCACTGGCCTTTTCCTTACAGATCTGCAAGTTCAAAGGGTGGCATAAAGTTGTCATAAAAACAGGTAACTGGCACTGCATCCAGAATTTCTGCAGGAGGAATCCCACCTGAGCCAAATCAGTTACAGAACAGGAGCCACGCCAATCCAAGCAACTGAATGTGAAGTGGCAAAGCTGGAAAGGAAATTAAAGATCCACACGTCCCAACATCTTTCATGAGACAGCAGCTGGTGCAGGATGCCTCAGAAGTGACATAGGCACAAAATCTAATTTCTTTTCATTTTCTAGTAATCTGCAGCTTTGAGACTTGATGAGCCAACAGCAGACACCTGCTCATTGAAGAAGATTGGGCAACTTTTCCATTTTGTTTCACCACAGATGAATCAACCAGCAAACCACAGACAAAAGGTCCACGGGAACTACCGGACACAAACTGCCCAGGAACTGCCCTGGTCAGCCTGATGAGTTCTCCTCCCCAAAGTCATCAGATTCAAGAGCCAAAGTGATCAAAAATCAGGATTAACAAAAAGCAGACAGGCAGGATGGGAGAGCTCTGCCTGACCAAACCTGCTCAGTGCTCAGGCAATGTGTGGCCTGTTTGCTCTGCAGCAAAGTGATAAACGCCACAGATTCTGAAGTCTCATAAAAGCCAGTCCAACCTACTACAAACACTGTCTTGCACATTGGTTAAACAGTTATAAACAACCTTCTGTTAATTATATATTTTAAAATATACACTCATGCCTTAACAAGCTTTTCACTCCAGCCTTCTGTCCAGATGTGAGTGGGAGCAGAACCATCGGATCAGCCAGAGGCACTGTTTGCAGACAGGCTGTGGTGCTGACTCTCTCTGTGAGCAGCTCCAACCCCAGGCTCTGGGAGCTCAGTTTTCCAGGATTATTAGACAAGACATGACAGAGAAGAGAGCACAACCACTTCTAGACTCAAGGTGAACAAAGATGGAAAAAGCTTTAACCTTAAAGTAACCATTTTCAGCACTTTTGAAGCGTGCAAATCTGGCATAAAAGCTGTTAAATTAAAAATAAACGCAATGGAATGGAAACAAGATTTTCGGAGACAATTTCAAAAATATATGAACCTGCTCCCTGCTGAGCCAAGCTTATGAAAACACCATTTTAGCCAGCCATAAATCTCCAATACAAAAAACCTGGATTCCAGATTAATTATTTTCTACATTGTGTGCAACAGTCCAATATCAACAAAGACAATGCTCTGTGTGATCATTACTTTATATCACACACAGCACAAGTAATCTCTGAGGATTCTACATGGTGTGGAAATAATACTAAAATACATTCCCAGAATTTAAGAACAAATAAGAGAGAAAAGGCTCAATATTGTTCATCAGAGGTGCCAGTACTGGGGCCTAAGTGAAACAGGTGCTTCAGCACCTTAGCTTCAGTAAAGTGCCTTTGGGAGAGGAAAATACGTATTTCATCTTAAGGCTTCAGCCTCTCCATCATCTCCTTTGATCTCCTCCTCATGCATAAGCACCAACACGACAGTGACACTATTCAAGCAAATATTTCACACCAAGAACAGATTCACACTGAGATCTACAGACACATTTCCTGTGTGTGACAACAACACAGGCTACAAGAAAACCTCTCCCTGCCCCAAACCAACCCTCTGTGCTCCGAGTGCAGGGAAAAGGCTCCCATGGAATCTGCAAGCACTGCAGAAGCAAAAGGAAGCACAATTCCAATATGTTTAACAACTGAATTAGCATAATGCTCACCCGGCAGAAAGCAGCCTCCCTGACCTTCTTGAAATGCTGACCTGTAACTATTGATGAGTGTTTCCGATGGGCGCTGTGATTCACCCACTTGAGGAAGGAGGCAAGGAAACATCACTGCCCTGTCAAGTGAGAGCAGGTCAGACACGTGGAAACCCCTCCAGCAGCCTCACACATCCACACAGGAATAGTGACTAAAACTGTACTTAGGAGAGTAACAAAGACCTGAAGTTGTATTGGAAACTCTGCTGTAATCAGAGTGATTTGTTTAATCTCTCCTTCGCAGACAGCAGCCACAGAGCTGCAGTGATTTTTTAAAATTTATTTCATTATTTTTTTAAATATTCATTTTGTGAAGAACATTAACTGAACATTATGATGACTTGTAAGAATTATGATACATCCATACATTTTAGAAATACTTAATACTACTTGGATAAATGAATACATCTATTATAGAAGAACAGAAATTTTAGAAGGGACCTTAAAGTTCATCTCATTCCACCCCTTGCCATGGGCAGAGACACCTTCCACAAACCAGGTTGCTCTCTGTCCAACCTGGCCTTGAACACTTCCAAGGATGGGACAGCCACATCTTTTCTTGGACATAACTGTTACTGCTGCTCAAATATGCAAAAAACCCACACTGTATCATGTTTACAGCAGGAACAGGATGGTATTTAGATAACTCTGCAGCCATCATGCTGCTGAAAACATTCTAATGACAGATTACACTAATATTTGACATTCAATAGTGCCAATACAGTAAGACACTGTTTGACAACAATAACAACAGTGACATTTCTGTAAGGTCCCTCAGTTAGGGAGCGAGCCAGCCGTGCTGCTCAGCTTCAGCAGAAAGGCCTGTTGTGCTCGTTTGGGTCAATGAAGAATCCCCAGTGTTCTCATGAAATATCAAACAGTTACAGTGGCCAGAAATTCCAGCTCTGTTTAAAACACATCCTGGCTTTGCTGGGCTCGTTATGGACGAGGCAGCTTTGTCCATGGAAAGCCTTGTATGGTTGAACATACTCCCAGCAGATAAACATCCCTCCTAAATGTTGGCACAACTCCCTCCCTGCGAGGAGCCGCCGGTGCTACGGCTGCACTGAGACAGCCAAGCTGAGCGCGGGCTGAAGGCTGAGCTCATTAAAAGAGCAAAATAAAGACAAACTTAAAATTCTGCTCCTGTCCGTGCCTTTCAAAGTCTCACCAACGCTGTAAAATAATGATGGTCCTCATTTTACGACAGCAGGAATAACCAGTTTTAGAACTTGACGTTTATTAACATCACTTGTTGAAAGGCACTGAAAGCACATGTTTAACCAATACTGCGATTACAAAAACAGTCACTGTGAAAATAAAACCAGAAGAGGTTGCTGTGTGTGGCAACAATGTTGCAGCGCTAAAAGCTCACACAAATCCTCCTAATTTCATGAATTTCACTAAAACCCTGACAGCTTCCCACCCCTGGAAACTACGAAGGGTAAAAATGTAACTACCAGAATCAAAGAAAACTAACAAAATACAGGTCAAGCATCATCACTTCTGCACCTCCTCCCCAATGCATTAAACCCACCCATTTGAATTTAGATGCAAACAGAAGGCAGCTAACTTTTTTTTCTTCTGTCTTTGCCATCCATCTCCTCAGCATCCTGCAGCCGAGCTGGGATTGCCCGTTTGGAGCACAGGCGCTTCCCGGAGCTCTGCGCAGGAACTGGGTCAAGCCCGGAGCTGGAGTTAACAGCCCACTCGGCTCCCGGCAATTCCCAGCCCCCAACCAAATGAAAGGGGTGTTTTGACCTGGAAACAAGGCTCAGATCTCCTCCCTGCCCACATTAAAGCCCATTTAACTGCGTACAGTAAGAAGAGCCTTTACTCCAAAGCTGCCCATGCTGCGGCATCGCCCTTTGGAGGAGCTGCTGGAGCGCACACGCTTCCTTCCTCCAAGTGAAAACTGCGGAGATACCAAACCTCCAGCAAGTGAATTGTTATCTTTTCCTGCTCGTTACACCAGCCTAATGACCATCCTGGCTCGTAATTACTACAATAGTAAGAAGCTTTCAGTTCTCACACTGCTGCAAGATCAACACTATCTCCTTTCAGGCAAGCAGAGGCTTTATTCTAGCACAAAACTGGAAGGTTTGGCACTTAATGCTGATAAGAACTTTTAATGAACAGCTCTGTAAATGGCTTTAGAGGAGCCCAGATCCCCCCACCCCCAGCGTTTAAGTATGTGCTCATTGGACATGACTCAACCACAAACAAGCAGTGTTTTGGATAATAACCCTCTGTGCCCTGGACTGCTCAAACTGCATCACCACAATCGCACAACCCTCAGAAAACATTCATTTCCTCTCCTCTAGTGTGTTTTGTAGAGATGAAGAGCATAAAAAGAAAATTCAACTTCCATTGTCTCAACGTAAGTGTAAGGCATTCAGGAACTGCAAAAATATGTATTAATGATCTCCTATTTATACAGATGCACTGAAAAATATCCCCAAGCTGTTTGAAAGCTTCTTTGTTTGCAGAAGTTCCAGCATTACATATTCCCAGAACAAAGCAAAGACAAAAGGAACCAATAAAACAAATCTCCTTGATTTGAGAAAAGAACCTAAAGTATGCTCCCATAAACAGCTTAATTTTAAGAGTCTGAATTCTTAAAGTCTAGACCTGAGGAAAATCATCACCCAGTAGACTTAAATATCCTTTTGTGATCAGATGTTCAGGTCATACCAATCATGAGAATAAAAGGGAAACATTAGGGGTTGGGGTTTTTTAAGCAATAGCTGCAAATAGATAAAACAGTCACCACACTAAATTTAGCGTGTTTTGGCAACACTCAATATCCAAGTTTTCATAGGAATTTGTTTTTCCTGCCAATTAACAGAACCCAAGACATGGAAAGTCCTCTTCACCTATAAAAGCCCTCTCAAGGCAAAGAGCAACTGACTTGCTCTGGCTTTGTTACTTGTTAATTTTTTAATTATTCCAGGAACACAGCTTGAAAAGAAGTTCAGAAGTTCACATATGTCCTTCAATTTCACTGAGAGTCAATGACGGACAAGAGAACAGAGAACCAACTTCACTTCTTCTAACTCAGCCAGAAGAGCATCTCCTCAGAATCAGCAGTCACATCCCACTGGAAGCACATATCCAGGCAACCCAACAGCCAATTCCTGGACATTTTTAGGAAAAGTCTGCACATCCAGCTGCCTAGGGCAGGTGCATCTCGAGTTGGTCAAGCATGAAGTGTTCCAGTTAAGCTGTTAAACCTACCAAGCCTGTGGTCACTCCGAGGGCCGTGATTAGGATTCAAGACTGGTTGCTGTGGAGAGAATTCCACAGCTCTCCTGATTATTCCAGTCTCTTTGGCTGCGAGCTCAAGACAACCATGCAGTGGTTTACACTGCAAAACCTACTACCACAACCAAGGAGTCTTCATTTAAAGAGATTTCTGAAGCAAAAGCAAAAAATCTGTGGCTTTTGCCCTACAATGCCTTCGGGCAATTCCTACACACAAAACTAAAAACACACCTAAAAAACATTGCAACATTCTCAGGTTCCAGTCACTCCTGTGCACCAAAAACAGTGATACAGACTGGGCTCACAGCATCACCACAGGCCTCATGCCTGGGCTTGCAGGATTCAGCATTTATTTCAGTCTCGCTTTTCCAAGCAGCCGACGGCACACAGCAGGATCTCCTGCTCCATAAATGATTCACTGGAATGGTCCTTTCCTCCCCAAATGCTGCCTGCTACTTGAGAACTGAACAAGCTGCTCCTAGCCTAAGAAATGAATTTTTAAAATCAATGAGCAGAATGGCTGCAGCCCTGCACGGCTCCCTATGATCAACAGCATCATGGACATTCACCCAGGTCGGGAAGTGAAAGACTTCAAACCTCACGCAAAAAACCATCCCATTAAAAGAAACAGCTTGAAAATAAGGAAAGAACAGGGACATGACACACAAATGGATGCAGAACACTCCAATATGCATCTAGACACACCCTTTCACTAGTCAAATTTTTCACTATCCAGCATACAAGTCAGCATGACCAATGCATTACCAAAAGACACTTCCCCTGGATAGGGAACAGTGCCAAGTTATCAGCTTCTGTGGAGTATCAATTTGAGAAAACACACCATGGCTTAGAGAAATACCTTGATCTATGAAACTCCCTGATAGGAAATCAGCACATTTTTTAAACACACGAGCAGCCAGGAGAGGAAGTCACAACTGTAAGGTGTCCCTAACTGACATACTCAGGGAAATCCTCTTTGATGTGATCCCAAGTCCTGTACCTGATCTGCACAGCACTCCCCACGAGCGACATTACACTGGGATTTTCAAGACTTATGGGGAGTTTTCTTATCTCTGTTTACAAACTCAAGGACAGACAAATCGTATCAATTTGATTCTCATGTTACTTGGAAAACCTGCCAGAAGAGAGGAAGCTCAATGAGCAACAATCAAACACGGAGTAACTCCAGGGCAAGGACCAGGGAGTAAAGAACAACACATCCCTCACCACAGAGTCTGAGCTCCTTCTTCACTCTGCAGTAACCAAACACGTGCCAAAGAGAGGGCAGGTGACAGGACTGGTTTCAAAATTATCTAATAACCAGAGAAACATGAGTGCTGAATGGAGCAGAGTCCAGGGCAACACCCAAGCGAAATCACAGAGCTGTGCAAAGAATCCCAGGAGCGGGAATAGCTGAGCCCTGCATCCACCTGGGACCTGCTGGTCAGGATTTGCTTCTTTCATATGGTCTGAATGTCACCTTGAGCACATGGGGCTGGAAGGGCTGGTAAACTTATGAAACACAAAGTCTGAAATTCCTGCTTTCAGTAAAGCCTATTTTCAAGTTGTAACTGGGGTTTTTTTTCCCTTTGGTAAAAACCAGGCATTTGGGAAGCCTATTGCCACCGCCAGAGGAATTCTGCAGACACAAGGGGCTCAATTAACACCCAAGGGGATGGTGCTGCACATGGCTGAAAATGGAATTAAAATTTTAAAAAAAAGAAAAGAAAAAAACCACACACAAAAAAAATCCTGCAGCTACACAAAGCTTCAGTATGGCAGAGGGAAAAACTGCTTCATCATCAGCCATGGAAATTTTCTGAATCCCTGGTTATCTCGTAGGGCCAGAGCCGCGTGAGGAGCAGCACAGATGGGTACTGTGCCCTTTCTCCTGCCATAAGAACAGCAGCTCCAGACCTGCAGCGTGAGCACAACCCTGGGGCTGGGGCCGTGCACGTCGTTTACTGCCACATATAAAATGAGACAGCAAAAAAAATGACAAACCAAAGGATTCGAGTTGGAAACTGTCCTAGACTTTGCCTCCTTTTAGGGGCTTTCCATACTGGGGCACTCCAGAGTGACTCGGTTCTGTGTCTTCTATACATTGGGAAGGAAACATTTAGCTTAGAATTAGCCCAGGGCACTGTCTGAAACAGAGGAAAAGTTTACACACCCATTTTCAATAAACTCTACACCTATCAAAAGGGAATTACAGGCTACAACGTCTATTTAAATAGGATTCCAGCCTCCTTAACTACTCTGAAGTACAAAGGCTTTATAGCTTTACTTACTAACAAAAATCCTTTATCATTTTTATAGGAAAAGGCAGAGCACACTGTGAAGAAAATCCTAACCAAAAAAAAAAAAACCAAAAGAGGTGAAAAAGTTTATAAATTCTTGAAAGATTTTTTTATTTTTTGGAGAAAGTCTTCACCTGAATTAAGCTGCCAGGCAACTTTATTAGCATTTCTGCCACACAACTGTCTGCTTCCCTACCACACCCTGCCAACGTCACAGGAAAACAAAGAAAACTCCTATTTTCAAGTGGTCGTTAGAAAGATGCAAATCCTTCTGATTTGTGGAGGAGACACAAGGAAAAGAAAATGCCAACAACCTTCAGCTCTGGCAAAAAGTACCTTAGAAGCAGCTGAACAACTTCCCAGTTACCCTGGAAACAGAGTTTACCCCTCAGCAGACAGGGAAAATTGCCTGCAATTACCACCCTGGAGCAAAGCACCAGTTTGGACAAAACATCAGTTTCTGTTTGCTGCAGCTCCTTTAATGTGATCCCAGTAATTTATCATGAGCAATATTTGATCTCGAATGGAATTCTTTTACCAAACCCCAAAGAGCCTGAGCTCTATTAGCAGACCTGCAGGTATAATCAAAGGTTACAATATCTCCTAATGGCACAGAAGAGCTCCGCCATCTGCCAAGCGTGATTTCCCCTAATCTCATTCCCCACACACAAATCAGAATCACCCGGATTACGCCACAGAAATAGAAGTCAAGTCAATACCTGAATCCACGGGATTAATCTCCCACCTCCAGACGGGAGAAAGGCAAGAACAGCAACAATGCTGCAGGCAGGCTCAGGAAGGAGAAGCTTTCCACCCGGCTCCGAGCAGCACCACACAGGAAATTCTGGGATTTCACTGATTAGCTTCACCCGTCCAGAACCCCAGCGCTGCTCCCTCCCAAATCCGAGCGCAGAACTCCGTGCAAATTCAGGGAACTGACCTCCACGTGATCTTTTGGACCAGCTATTTCCACCCACTCCGCGTCTCTCCGTGCACATATAAACTGCTTGGGTTCGGAGTTAGGAGGAAAAATTAACAAATGAGCTGCGTGTCACCAGAATAACACAAATCTCTCCACTCAAGTGCTTCCAAAACAAAAATATACGCCCCTAGCAGGGGGGTTGGAATGAGATGAGCTTTAAGATCCTTTCTAACCCAAACTATCCTGAGATTCTACGTACACACGATGCCAAAAAATAAAGCTATGTGCATCCTCAATTAAAAAGAAGCAGCATGATGACTTTAAATTGGCACTTCGAAGTAATTGTAACGAGCATATAATATATTTCCTGAAATCCAAGGCATTGAGGAGTCACATACCACTCTTGGGAATGCCTGAGTCCCTCCTGCTCTGCCCAGGGAGCCATCGCCCGGCTGTAAACCAGGGGGAGAAAGGGGGAGCATCTTTATTTGTCCATTTAAGACCTCCAAGCACATTACCATCCCTAATCCAGCGAGGAACAGATAATTGCAGCCCTCGTGGATTACAAAATTACGCTCTAATCCTCAGAACCACCAGCAAACAACACCATCCACCAAAAACCACCTTACAACCCCTCCCCACCTCCAGCAGCTGAATTAGAACCACAGAACGGGGTGGTTTTTTTGGAGGGGGGCTTTTCCCTTTTTTTCGACACACGAGGACACGAGCCCTTGGCTCTGACGCAGCGAGAAGGAAGCAGCGAGGAGGTCCGGCAGCAGGGCGAGGGGCCATGCGGGAGCAGCGAGCGCACCCCACGGCACCGGAGCCCCGGAGCCGGCGGGGAGGGCGAAGCACCCCCGGGGAAGCGGGGAAAGGCTTCCCGTGCCGGCCCTAAGGGCGAGCCAGCACTGACCGCCTTTGTCCCACCGCCGCCTCGCCCCTCTACCGTGGCCTCGCCGGCAGCACTCACCCAGCCAAACCACCGGCCGCTCCCTCCGCAAAACCGGGCGCCGGCTCCGCCGCACCGGGGAAGTTGCTTGAAGTGAAGTTGGGCGCGCAGCGGCCTTTTCCCCGCGGCGGCGGCGAGCGGCGGCCGGGCACGGCCGGAGGCGGGGCGGGCAAGGGGCCGTCCCTCGGCGCTTCCCCGGAGCGAGGGGC
>VWYP01033073.1:0-28610 GCA_013400435.1 Pycnonotus jocosus | reverse complement strand
AAGCGCCGCTGTTGCCATGGTGACCGCGCGGTGCGGGCCGTGGGCGGGGTTTCCCCCCGCGCAGCGCGGCCGCGATTGGCTCCGCCCCGCTCCACCTGCTCCGCCAGGGCCGAGGGTTCGAGTCCCGGCGCCGCCCGTCCCGCGGGACAGGGGCTGGGTGTGGGTTGGAAAATGTGGGATGTGTCAAGGTTATCTGATTGTGTCCGGTTCTGGACGTGGACAAATAAAAAAGGGAGGTACTGGAGAAGCTCCAGCAGAGGTCACAAGGATAATGAGGGATCTGGAGCATCTTTGTGATGAGGAGAGAATGCGGGAGCTGGGCCTGGTCAGTCTGGAGGAAATCTCCTCGATCCGTGTAAACATCTCAAATCGTGTGCCAAGAAGATGGTGCCAGGCTCTGTTCAGTGGTGCCCAGTGAAAAGGAGCAGTAAACACAACAAGTTCCACCTCAATATGAGGAAGGAGCTCTTTCCATGGAGGGTGGCCGAGCACTGGGACATCTGCCCAGGGAGGGTGTGGAGTCTCCCTTTCTGGACACATTCCAATCCCACCGGGATGCAATCCTGTGTCACCTGCTCCAGGTGACCCTGCCTTGCCGGAGGGGTTGGACTGGATGATTTCTGACAGCTTTTCCCATCACAACTGCTCTGGGATTATTCTGTGGTTCTGAGCAGTGGAACAGGCAACAGCTGCATACCTTAGACAAGAACAAGCTTTAAGGACCTGAATTAATGTTGATGTATGTTTGTGTAAACATTTGTAACTTTCAAAGCTGGTACTTTCTATAGCTAAACTATGTTTGTTATAATAATAAAAATCACACACATGCTAGAAAAACCCTGCCCAGGTAAAGACCCTTGCCCTGGGCATGTGGAGAAGCAAATTGTGTGGAAATTAGTGACAAATCCTAATAAAGGATTGTGCTTGGAAAGTTACTTACGCTGATTTTCTGAGTATAAATAATAGCAGGAAAGTCCAGTGGGATGTGCTGGATTTGTAGAATACACTGAGCACTCAGGCTGCACAACCCTGAAATAAATAATCAATGTATTTCTCAAGTGTGCCATTATTGGCTTGTTGCACACCAGGTAAAAAATCCAATTTTGTGGCCGCCAGTAGCAGCCCCTTGGCCACCACTGTCCTTCTGTCACCTTCAGGGCAGCCCAGTCCAGGGAACATTGCCTCAGAGCAGAGAGAAGCAGAAAGGGAACATTTCTCCTCAGACCAGGGCATGTTCCTCCTCAGTCCCCTCCTCAGGAATGGCACCAGAGTCACGGGATCTGCCCACTGGCATCCTTTCCATGCCACAGCTGTCACGGTTCAAAAGCTCCAAATGCTGCTTTTTGTCATCACCCAAGGTGTGGTTCCCTGCCCAGGAGGCCAAAGTCAGCTCCGAGACGAGGCCATGACTCACAGCAGGAGGAAGGAGACTGTGGATGATGGGCTGGCCACGGGCCAGGGTGATGCCATGGCACGAGGAAAATGCATCTCCATGTCCTCACCCCAGCTTGTGACAGGACAAGGAAAGACCAAGCAGCACCAGGAAAGTCCTGTGTCCCTGCCCTCCATGGGGAACTCACTCATCTGCCTTTAACCAGCCCAAATCTCCCTCTGTTGCAGGCACGGGGGTCCTGAGCCCAGTGGAGCCACTGGATCTCTCCAGGATCCATTCCAAGGGAGCCATACAGAGTCACTGTACCTGCCTCCTAGCAGGTGAATGAATGGCAGCAAGAGGAAAATTTCAGCAGCAAAAACATCCAGCCCTGTAACAGCAGCAGGAATATGGAGCTTGCCTCGCCTCCTCTGTTCCCACCCACATCCCATTTAAATTAAGATCGCTTTCCCACAGCTTCCCCCCTTGCTCCCAAATCAGGATAATATAGGTGTTTTCCCCACCTTAGCATCCCTTTTATCTTCACCACACAAAGGGATCCCAATTCCATGACTCATTTGCCTTTTCCCTTCTCCAGAAGCCAAGCCAGAACCCATCCCCTCAGCCGCCTTTCCCTGCCAGCACCCTCCCTGCAGCTCCAACACGGGTGAGGGCGATCCATGGCTTGGATCAGTGCCTCTGCAAGGAGGGTGTTCCTGCCTCTTACACCTCTTTGAAGCGGTTCTTGTCCCACCCATGGCTGGGAACCCCTGCTCCAGCACACAGGGCTCTCAGCAAGTCACAGGGAAAGAGGAAAGCGCCTGATCAGTTATTCAGGAGCCGCTTAATGGCAGCTCCCTCCACAAAAACACCTTCCCAGTGACACAGCCGGAGAAATGGGCACGCCAGGAGGCTCCATAGCCCTGGGAGCTGCATTCAAATGGACACTTCGAGAGAGCAGCCTTGTTCCCAAGGAGCTGCTGCCTTGTTTCCCACTGTGTGAGGAGGAGCCTCAGCCGGGTGCTTTTGTGAGTGCCCCAGGAGATGAGACCTGGGAGCTTCAAAGTGGCCACAGAAACTCGGGCTGGTTCAGGCTGCAGCAGGCCTGGGGTAGGAGTTGCAGGGTGGGAAGGCAGTGCTGCAGGGCAGTGCTGGGCATGGAGCAGGCCTGGGACTGTTGCTGATCCCTTAGAATCACAGAATTATTTGGGCTGGAAAAGCCCTCTAAAACCACCGAGTCCAACCCCAGCATTGCACAGGCCACCCATGTCCCCAAGCTCCACATTGACACGTCCATTAAATCCCTTCAGGGATGGAATTCCAAACCTCCCTGGGCAGTCTGTTCCAATGCCTGACAATCCTTTCTATGAAGAAATTTCCTCAATATCCAATCTAAACCTCCCCTAGCACCGCCTGAAGCCATTTCCTCTGGTTTTGTCCCTTGTTCCCTGGGAGCAGAGCCTGATCCCCACCTGACTGCCCCCTCCTGCCAGGGGAGTTGGGCAGAGCCAGAAGGTCCCCCTTGAGCCTCCTTTTCTCCAGGATGAGCTCCTTTCCCAGCTCCCTCAGCCACTCCTGATCCTCCAGACCTTTTCCCAGCTCTGATCCCTTCCCTGGACATGCTCCAACACCACAATATGTGTCCTGCAGCGAGCAGAGGGCAAGGACAGGACCTGGCATGTGGCACAGACCTGGCTGCTGGAAAGGTTCTTCCCCTGTGCTCTGTCCCCACCTGAGACCCTGCGTGAATCTTTCTCCCTCTGCGTTTATCAGCACTCAGCAGAGCAGAGGTGACTCCAACAGGGGCAGAGTTAAACGCAGAGCCCTGGCCTCTCACCCCATGTATATGAATTAAGGCTGTAATTCCACCCTGAGGTGTGGATGGCAATAGTGAACAGACACTGCCAGACCCACCTCGCAGACATCTGAGCTTTGACCCTCTGTTTATTACTTCCCTGGAGCCCTCAGAGACATGACAAGCAGCAATATACGCTGAAGGAGTGCCTGCACTCAGGAAAGAATGACAGGTCCCTTATCTATGAAGTTTCCATTCTTCAGACACAGTTTTCAAACAAAAGGTTCCATTCCTCAGATGAGTAATGCCACTGTTTCTCCTCTCCACCATACAATTAACTTCCAGGCTGCCATCTCTTCAGAACTGAGCTAAGAATGGCATAAACAAGTGAATGTTCTGTGCATCAGCGGGGCTGCTCCGCTGATTCAGCTCCTCTCACACAGTCTGTCAGTGCCCTGCAGTGGAGAAATGGGTTAATTGCAAACGGGACATGGACACTGCCCATGATACACCTGAGGGCAGGGACAAACAGCGGGGGGGATCCCAGGCAGATTCCCCCAACCCCTGCTCTGTCTCACTCCTGCCTCACTCCTGCTTGACTTCGGTGAGTGCAACAAAATCCCTTCCTTTGTTCCAGCCAGGAACAGTTGTCTCCATCTCTTCCTGCTGAGCCAGTTGCTCCTGTTATGTGAACAGGTGGAGGTGTATGCAAAAACAGCCTGTCTGGGTCAGGGGAACACTGATCTTCCAGTATTCCCCTGCTACCTTTCCCAGGCCCATGTGGCATTGAAATGCTCTGGCCCTCAGCAGGGAAGCACTTCAGAGTCCTGCCTTGCAGCCTTCCAACAGGTGACTGCTCCCCCAAAAGCCAGAACTATTGGTGACAGCTCAGGATGAGCCCCAGGAGGAAACAGGCAGGAGCTCCCCACACACCTCAGGCACTGAGCACTGCAGGAAGGTGCTCCACTGCCCACTACACATAATCTGCGTAAAGGAAAGCAGGAAATCCTCCCACTCCCCATCACCACCACGGCAGCTGTCCTTAAAAGCTCCTTTCCCACCTCTTCTTGCTCATCCAGCATGGAAATCAGCGCAGAGCTACGCAGAGAGCAAGTGCCTGGCTCAGAGCACAGGGAGGGCACAGCCCTGGCACTGCCTTCCCAAAGAAACCCCACTGACCCCATTCCTGCCTCTCCCATCCTCAAGTTTGACTCAGGAACAGGGCTGGGAGAAGGAAGGCAGGAGGCAGAGTCCTGTTTTAAAGGGAATAATCTGTTAAACACACAGTCCAATGTCCTTGTGAAGGTTGAGATCTGCCAGGCATCACCCCTCCAAGGTGGCACAGGACTTTGGGATCACACTGTGGTGTCCACACAACATTTCTTCCTTTAGAAAGGGGAGGTTTGGGAAGGCAGACACTGTCAAACCTTTCAAGCCATAGCCAAGAAATCCTTGACTAAAAAACAAGGATAATTGAGCGTCAAATTTGTGTGTATAATGCTCCCCAGTAGGAAGGAGTTGCTAGATTGCACCGTCACCGAGGTTTCAGTGCAACACAGAGAAGAACCAGTGGGTGTGGGATTGTTGCCAGTTACATAATCCCTGGTGGTTTTGCCTGCACTGGTTTGGGTGAGGACATGGCCCCATCCTGATCCCTGGTGCTATCAGCCAGCAGCACATGGCCAGACTTGAGGGGCTGTGGGGAGAACAAAGGGATGCAGATTTCCTGGGAGTCTGCTTTTGTTTCCCCAAGCAGAGGAGTGACTCAGATTTCAGCGCACTCCTGTAGCTCAGCCAACAGCAACACGTCCTTAGTCACAGCGATAAAGCCGAGGATCTGTGTTCCATTTGCTGGACTAAAAAAAGCTCAAATGCATCCACCCAAAGGCCAGGTCGGTCACTAAACCAGAGACTGAACCCCGAGCTGTGCACAGTGATGGCAGCATCTTCCTCCCCAACAACCTCTCTGAACTCTTGGAAACTGCTCAGAAAATCCACTGAACCAGCACAGATAATCTTGGTGCTGTCACAGAGCTCTCTGATAACTCCTAAGCACTCACATGTCATTCCAACAGGGCTGCCAAAGCCCTGCAGAAATGCTTTCACTTCCTGAGAAATGCTCCAGGAAAAAGCACCCCCGTACTTCCTTGTGCTTAAGGACTGGCTTAACACATCCCTGTGCTGTTGTCACCTGGATCCGAGCTCGTTTTTCATGGCTCTGAGGTACATCTGCAGCTCATTGGAAATGCCAGAGCATGGATTGCTCCACCTCAGTCATTGCACTCAAAGCAAGCAAATTGAGAACTTATACTGACCTAGGGAAGGTTTAGATTGGAGTTTAGAAAGAAATCCTTCCCTGGCACAGAGGAGCTGTGACTGCTCAATCCCTGGAAGTGTCCAAGGCCAGGTTAGGTGGGGCTTGGAGCAACCTGGGATAGTGGAAGGTGCCCCTGTGAATGAATGGAAAGGCTTTTAAGGTCCCTTCCATCCCAAACCACTCTGTGTTGCCCTGAGACTCCCAATCCCAGGCTGGCAAAATCCCTGTTGTCCAGTCCTCCAGCCTCCAATGCTGCTGGGCTGTGACCCAAGGCTGTCAGCCCCTTACCCTGCATCAGTCAGGTGGTGATGCCTTACTCCTGCACCTCTCTCCAGGATTTGCCCAGGGATTGCTACAGCTGTGGATCAGGCTTTGAATTTTCAGCTATATTTTCCTTTGGAAAAGGCCTCTCTGAGATTGCCACAGCTGTGGGTCAGCCTTTGAATTTTCAGCTCCATTTTCCTTTGGAAAAGGCCTCTCTGAAGCAGGGGCTGGAGCACCTAAAGGCAGCAGAGGGAGCACAGGGTGTTGCCAGGACAGCGCCCACCTGGGCAGATGTTTGTGCCAGGACTCAGCATGTCCATTCATGCATGTTAACCAGGGCTATAAATACTCCAGATCATTCTCAGCTCCAGTGCCACGTGCCTGAGCCTGGCAGGAGGGTGTGTGAGGACGAGCACTCACAGCTGGGCTCACCAGCACAGCCCCCAGTGCCCCCCATCACACCCAGCCCCGTGCCACAGCCAAACTGGTTCATCTTCCTTGGCCAGCTGGGAGCCAAAAAATTGGGTTTGTAGAGCAGAGGATCCAAACAGAGCACGGAAAGTCCTGGGGCTGCCACCACCCCTCGGAGGAGCTCTCATAATCCAAGCCCAGGTGATGGTGAGCATCTCCTGAGGAGCCTTTGCTGGCAAGGGCTGGGAATGGTACAGGACAGAGCTGCTCCAGCAGCTGCTGCCTCCTGCACTGCATGGAGGTGGCAACCGATGGAAATTTCCATGCACTTCAAAGCACAACCTCAGGATAGCTGCTTTTGTGAGAAACTATCCCCAGTTAAAAATTAATGAAATTCACTTTTAGGATCATTTACCTTCCTCCATCCAAACGGCAGGATTTTTGCCAGCCTCTCCACACCAGAACACAGAGCATTCCTGCATTGGCACCTTGGGAATGTGGCCTCTGGTGGTTAGGCTGCCAATTAATATCAGGTAATTAACACATTTGCAAGGGCTGGTTGAATCCCATCCTGACATTTTGCAAACTCTGCGTGTTTGGGGAGTGTCTTCATCAGCTTTTGAAGTTCTGAGCTGTGAGCTCCCTGCAAACCTCAGCCTGCACTGGAAACTGGGCCTGGACCATCAGAGCAAACATGCCTCAAGAAGCAAACATATTAAGGATTAATTAAATACCAGGATTTATTTAATTAAGCCTCTTCTCATAAGTAGGTAGAGGCAGGAATCTGGAGCGAGCATCCAGCCTTCCTTGCATCCCCATTTTTAGAAATGCAGTTAAATTCTGTGCTGGGGTGATGTGGACCCCTCCTGCACCACAGAAAGGAGGTTGGGGGCACTCTTTCCCTATTCCCACACATGGCATCCCCCCATGGAACAGCTGGAAGACCCCCAGCACCCAAGGGTCTTGTGGAGTCCAGTGGGGTGACAAATGCCAGCCCTGAGCAGGGGCAGGGAGCACAGGCAGCTTGTCCTCCTCACGTTTTTGACAAAAAAACTTGTCCCTCCTGCTCCCTGCAAGAAAGGCACTGCAGCTCATCCCATCACTGGCAGTTTAAAGGATCACACACAGGTATAAACCATCACCACCATGTCCCAGCTCTGGGCTGTCACCATGCCAGGATCCTCTGTCACGTCCCCATCTGCTCTGGCTGGGGCAGTTCACTCCACACAGCACCAAGGACCCAGCCCAGCCTTTCCCCAGTGCTTTTCCTCCTCTCCAGCTGCTCTGTTTCACCATCATTCTCCACATTGCAGGGGGGTACAGCAAGAGAGAGGACAGAGGTGACAGTGCCAGCAGAGCCAAGGAGGAGTCACTGCCACCTCCCAGAGGGACAGGGTCAGCAAAGCTGGCCAAAGGATGGGGATGGAGGAAAATGAGGACCATGAGGGCAAGGAAGGTACAAAAAGGAGCCCAGGTGACAGCAGGACCCCCAGCACAGGGGACACTCACCACCAGCAACAGGGGGCTCTGGAATTTGGGAGCAGTGTGGAAACACAGAGCATTTTGGGCACTCCCTGCTCAGGGTATCCCCGTTCCATGCAGCCAGAAAGAACCACCAGGATCTGATTGATTTGAAAATACATTAACCATAGAGAATAGAGCTTTAATTTTTTTTTTTCTCAACAACAATAAGGAACAGTTTACATAAAAAAAAAAACCAAACCAAACCCAAAAGCATGAATAAAATAATATAAAACAGGTTATTATACCACAGTGTGGAATTCAGATAATCGAAGAACATTAGCAGCACTTCTACAAATAGATTAAAAGCTGTTAAGTGCTCATTAAGCTCAGATCGAGCAACTCCCAGAGACCAAAATGGCATCCAACAGAGAAAAGCAGCAATTCTGTGTAGGGCAACAGAAAAGTCTAATGCCAGGACACCAGATACATTCAAATCCCTGTGCTGAGGGGTAATTCCCTGTCCCACAGAGCCCCCACGATGGTTGTCACACCCTGTCACCCTGCCTGGCTCTCCAGAACACTCCTTGAACAAGGGAAGTGACAATCGTGGGTCTGAGGTTACATTTTCAACGCTTTTCATCAATTCTGTTTGGGAGAACAATTTCTTCCCTGGCTTCTGGGAATTGCTCTCCCGAGACAATGAATTTCTGAGAATTTAAGTCAATCTTACATAGTCACAACCATGACATTTTTAGCCTCCCAGTATCCAGGATCAGGATTTTCCATTCTTTATCGTTCTTAGCAGCAAAGCCATATTTATTCCTAAAACTTCCACGTATTCAAGAACTTGTGCATAGTTTAATCTTTAGCATTAATTCGTTTTAAAAAAAATAAGAAAAAAAAAAAAAAAAATTTAAAAAAAAAAAAAAAAATTTAAAAAAAAAAAAAAAAATTTAAAAAAAAAAAAAAAAATTTAAAAAAAAAAAAAATGGTGCTTTTTTTTTTTTTTTTTCCCTCATCAAAGCACTGATTGCTCCTGGTCATGTCCCCCTGCCAATGGCTCAGGAGCCACCGTGGAGGAGGGACCGTCCCCTGCTGCACCACCCATGGGCTCTGCTCAGCCTCCATGTGCAAAACCCATCTATAAAAGGAAGCCATCAAACTACTGAGCAGGAATCTGAGGTGGAATACGCTTATCACCCATCTAAAATTAAACTGGAAATTAGATTAGATTAGATTAGACACATTAAAAGACTTCCATGGTTATTCTGACCTCATGCATTCTCCAGGAAGTTCAGGATTCGGGCAAAGTTGGGAAGGAATCCACACACTGAGCTGTGTGAACGTGTGGCTACGACACCAAATGGCCCCAGCCCTGGCTCACGTGGCCACCAGAGGACAGAAATGTGCTCTCACTGAGGACCACAATTGTTTAGATGCCTTAACCAGTGAAATATTTCTTATTCAGGGCAGTGAGGATGCTGAGCTTGAGTGGAAAAGCAAGAAAAAAAATCAGGGGCATTTGATCTGTTTCAGGGTGGCCGAAAAAGCTTTTATAGGAATTTCTGACACAGGTTCTGGTGGGTTCCAACCCTTCCACAGTGCTAGGCAGGGCTGGAACTCCATCTTTACATTGTGCTCTATCAATTTGTGCTCACACAATGGTAAAATGCTGAAGACAAGCCCAGAACTGCTCAGTACTCGGGGAAATTCCCAAATGGAATGAGAAATAAGAGAGGTTTCGATGACATGACCATCATTTTGGTCCTACTGATCAAAGGCTCAGAGGCTCCCACTGTGCCTCTAGAGAAAAGTGATTGAGATGTTGTAAGGTATTTCAAAAGCAAACTTAGGGGATGAGAATCCCAAAAGTGGTCCCATCCCTGGTCAAAGGCCCATTGGCTACAGTGGCTCCCAGTGCAGGGGACCAACCTCAGGATAATCCAGGAAAGAGATGGGAAAACAGGCAGGCAAAGTAAGTAATAAAGAAAGAAAGAACAAAGAATAAGAAGAACTTCATCCCATAAACTGCTCTTGGCCACAAGGGTTGTGTCTCCGGGGATTTTGGGACCCCAAGCCACCTCTTCAATCGCTCCTCAGCCTTTTTTCCACCTGTCAGTGAAGAGGGTTGACACCTGCAGTTCTACTACTGGCTCACATTTCACTACCAGGTGCATTTGGATGAATTCAGGGATGTTCTCCATGCCAGGGGCTGGATGAGAGCAGGACAGGGTGGCAGCAGGAAGTTCCCACACACACAAAAAAAAACCCTCTCAGTCTTCAGGAAAAACATTCACAGCAAAGCAATTCAGGCACTCAACGCAGCAAGAGGAAAAACTCCTAGAAAAATCCCACATTTAGGAACAAACACAACTTCTAAAGGGTCTGCACAGGTGACACCAAAAGAGATGAGTACCAGGAGCTCGGTGGAAGGTTGCATGAGCAGAAAAGCTCGGATGCAGGAAAGAGAATCCATTTGTCACTCCCTCAGGGGAACACAGGACACAAACACTCAGTGGATTTACACACACCAAAATTATCTGAGCTCAGCAGCTCGAGCCTGAGGCAAACCCCACAGCAAGGTGGGTGCTCAGGGAGGGTGTGATGGGAGCTGGACTCAGCCCATGGAGCCCATCCTTGCTCAGGCTCAGCTCTGCAGTGGCTGGAGCAGAGAACACAGGCTGGCAGCTCATGCTGCACCCAGGGGAGAGGGCAGCACTCTCCTCAGAAAGTGTGGAGTCATGGAATGGTTTGGGCTGGAAGGAAACTCAGACATCACCTCGTTCCACCCCCTGCCATGGGCAGGGATGCCTTCCACTAGCCCAGGTTGCTCCAAGCCCCATCAAACCTGGCCTTGGGACACTTCCAGCCACAGCTTCTCTGGGCAAACCTGTGCCAGGGCCTTATAGCAAAGAATTTCTTCCTAAAATCCAATCTAACCCTGCCCTCTGTCAGTTTAAGGCACAGAGCTCCAAGTCCCTGTTCCCACAGAGCCAACAACAAGCTAAAATAGCCCTGGGCTGGCAGTGCCATTGTGGGGGGGATTTCAGCTGCACAGAGCTGCTGGGATGAGACATTCCTCCTCCCCAAGGGGCCAGACAAGATTACTGTATATGGACAAGCCTGGGGACAGGCCTCTCCTGGCATGGCAAACAGGCCATCCTTGGCTGCACAGCTGGGACAGATCCCTGCTGGCTCCCAGGGCCACGATCTCCCCTGTCAGAATTCCAGAACAAAGCTTTATCTCATGGGGATCCAGCAAGGGGGGGGACAGAGCCAGGCAGGAGAGGCTGAGGCCAGAGAAGACCCACAAACAGCTGCACAGCAAAACCTTTGCTTTTCAGCTTCTCAGCAGCTTTTAACCATCAAAGAGAGCCCGACACTCCTGGTGGGTCTCACTGTGGGTCCCCACAAATGCAAGAACTTGCCCAGCAACACAGCTGAAACAAAGCTCTTTTAAAAATTTTTTTCCCTCCTTTATTTTTTTTTTCCTCTTGTCCAGTCTTAAAGTCAGGACCAAGATGAAGCCAAACTGAGGTTGTGATGGTGGCTCTGCTCAGAGCTTCCTGTTGCCCCACCAGAACAACTCTCCCAGCACAGGGACAGTGACAGATTGGCACATCATGGAACAGGTGCTATAGAAACCACACAGTTCTTAGAAGCAAAAAAAATTTCTCATCCCTTTCCCCTTCAAAAAAATAACCCACTTAGCTCACATATTTTCTCTCTATACTGTATATATATTATATATAGACACAACTCTCTGGTAAACATTTACAAGATATCGTAAATAACATTGAAAATTTCTACCTCCATTTGCACAACAGCGCGCACTCACACGCCAGCACACGAGGACACACAGTCAGGTACAATCAATAAATAAATACTTTGTTTTTTTCCCCCCTCCCCCCCCAGAAATTATTCAAAAAAAACACTGCTATTGAACGGCCCAAAGACACTCTCAGTTAATACAGACAGCAAATATTGTGCAGACTTGCTTGGCTGTTTTTGTTTCAAAACCAAGGAAAGCTGGAAAGGTTTAGTGTCAGACGTGTTGCTTGGTCAGGTGGTGTTTTCAGGTGACCTGTGGGTCCCTGTCCCTCAGGAAGGGGAGGACAGAGCATTTCCCTTTCCCTCCAGACAGGTGACAGGTCTGTCCCAGAACCTTGAGGGAACAGGACCAGCCTGGGAAGGAGGGAGGACACGAGCTTTTCACTCTGCTTGGTGGAAAAGATGAAAGGTTCTCACAGGAACTGGCAGATCTCAAGCTCTTTGTCTCCTGTGCTACTGCAGCCCGGC
This sequence comes from Pycnonotus jocosus, assembly GCA_013400435.1. Lineage (NCBI taxonomy): Eukaryota > Metazoa > Chordata > Aves > Passeriformes > Pycnonotidae > Pycnonotus > Pycnonotus jocosus. The sequence continues at coordinate 16,688 of VWYP01033073.1, read as the reverse complement.
ACCCTTTGGGATTTTACTGCTCCAGGGATTGTTGTACACTTCTGTTGGGATTATGAGGAGTGAGGGGATGGCCATTGCTCTCCCCCTGCCCCAAAGGGTTCAGGATGTGCCACTGCCTTTTCCAGCTGCAACCTCCACATCCCAGAATACAGAAATTGCTGATTTGCTCAGAAACAGCAAACCACTCTCTCAGGCTCCTCAGTCCTTCCCTGAAGCAGCAGTTTTCTCTGGTGCAGACTGACAAGCTCCTTTTTTTCTGCCAGCAACATCTGACACACGCCACGAGCCAACACAAACCAGCACAGACAGATGTTCCACGGGAGGAGAAAGAGCCCCTTTCCCTCCCATGGGAGCACTCCAGCAGCAATGCAGGAGCAGGGCCAGAGGAGAGCACACACACAGCACACGTTGCACCAGGGGGGAACACAAATGTTTGCAGCAAAACTTGAGAGAAAGTACCTTCAGAGAGAGCTCCAGCCCAGCACTGCCCTCCCCAGCTGGGCTGAACCCTCCATCCACCAACCCCTCTCTCCTTTTCCTGTATTGTTTTTACCTGAGTTGAAAAATGACTCTGAAGCCTCTGCAGGGCAGCCTGTGTGGGACACAACAGCTGGAGAGGCACTTCATGCAGTGGGCTCCAGGCTGTGCAGGAAAAGTGGCCACACAAGTGCATCTTCCCAAAGCAAAGACCACTCAGGGACCTTGGGCTATTTTCCTCTCACAGGCCTGTGGGAGAAGCCCACCAAGACCTAACTGGAGATGCTCAGTGGGTTTAGGGGACTCAACAGCCAGCCCTGAAGCTGTCAGAAGGAAAGTCAGGATAATCAGGAGCTCTGACTTGCCTTCTGAGGAGCCCTTCCCTCACAAGAGCTCAGAGGAACAACAAGGAGATCAGACTCCTACCACAAGCAGCTAAAGTAAGGCAGGTAAGAAAACCTCCAGCCTGGAGTTCCCAGAGGAGGTCAGGACCAGTTTTCCCAGCGTTCAGAGAACATAACAGAGGCTGGATTTTGAAAAATAACCCCAATGCTGAATTTGGAGCTGTTCTGAAAATCCATCCAGACACGAACCTCTTTTGTGCTCAGATATCGTAGGAACAATGTAAAATCCCAGGGAGAAAACAGAGCCCTGAAAAAACAAAATACTGAAGGGGAAGCAATGCATTGAGGGACAAGATCAAAAGAGGAATTTCTGTGATCAAAGCCCTCCCCCCATTACTGGCAGAACCTCATTGTGTTGGTGAGGAGCTGAGAACTGGCAGCATCCCTGTGCTGCCCGGGCTCGCAGGGCTGGCTGCCTTCCCACACCACAGGGAAGGGCTGCCCAAGGAAGCAGCTTTCCAAGGAATCAGCTTTCCCTCTGTGCCACCAAGCTCTGCTCCCCCAGCCCCCGAGCTCCACCCTGGGATGTGGCAATGCCTGGGCAGTTTTGGTGGCCACGGGCAGCTGCTGCCCTTGCAAGGAAGCCACTGCCTGGTCCTGCTCCTGGCACAGGAACACACCTGGAGGGATCTTTGGTTGAGTCACTGCTGAAGGTCTGAGCCTGTGCTGAGCCCAGGGGACTCCCAGCTGACAGAGCAGCACGTGTCCCACCACCTGAGTCCCACAGGTGTGGCACTTGGAGAGACAGGAGAAGGGAGGAAGCATCGGAGGGGAGTCCCGGCTCTTTGGGTGCCTTCATTTGTTCTCGATCAGAGTCTGCACTTTATAGACCAGGTCCCGAGCCAGCTTCAGGATCTGCTTGGTGTTGTGGCGCTCAGCCATTTCTGCAACACACACAGAGAGGGACAGGTGACACCTGAGCAGCTGCCACCCCACATTCCCACCCTCCCCTCACAGGGACACCTGCCTCTGCAGAGCCATCCTTAACCAGCCCCAAGGGATGGGCAAGGCACAGCCCAAACCTCAGCTCCCTTCAACACATCCAGCTTGGCCACTGCTGAGGGGGGCAGGTGGATTCCAGCCCCACCAGACCCCTCAGAGCTCTGGGTGTGTTAAACATCTCCAGCATTGCCCAGATGTGACTGTCCACAGCCAGCCACGTGCTGCCCCAAACTCAGCCCACCAGAGCACGAGCTGTACCATTGAAGAACTTGATGATGTCTGTAAAATCCATGTTGTTCTCCAGGATGATGTCCCGGTACATCTCCACCAGGGCCAGGGCTATGAAGAGCACGTAGTGAGCAGAGGAGACGTGAGCAGCAGCCCAGATGGTCTCCCAGACAGCAAAGACATCATCATACACCAGCTCTGTGAGCAGAGAACAAAAGTTAGCACTCCACTCAGCCCACCCTGGCTCACAGAGCTCACAGCAGCACTGCTGGGTGCTTCCTTCCCACAAAAACCTGCCCCAGCTGGGAGCAGTAAGTCAGTCATCTGTAGGGAGAAATATTCTGCCAGCGGCAGGTGACACAGCCCCCAGGACACACTCGTGGAGAGGCTCAGCAGCAGCTCTGGAACAACAGGTTCTGTATCTAGACAGAACAATCAGCCAGATATAAACCAGGGAAAAAGTGAAAAGGAATTAAAAGTAAGTTTAAACCTGCTGAGAAGCCTGGAAGCAGACCCTGCCCCACCCTTGGGTGGTCTCAGCACACACCTCTCTTGAAGTCCAGGAGAAACCATCGGTAGCAGAAGTAGAAATGAGTGTAATCCCCATTCTGGTGCATCAGCTCAAAGAGCTCAGAGTCCAGAATCTGTCAAGAGAAGCAAAAGGAAGCTCGGGAATGCACACACAAGGCACCAGCCATCCCTCTGCCTAATTCCCTCCATCCCACTGCTCTCCTACTGCACCAGCTCCCACCAGCTCCTGCCTCCCTTTCCTGGCACACAAGCTGCTTTAGGATGTCCTTAGAGCCCCTGCTGTCTCTCCTGCTCCCTCAGCCCCTCCAGGAGCAGCTTTCCCCCTGGGGTGTGAGGAGCTGCCATCCCTGTGCCAGGAGCTCTCACCTGGATCAGCGATCTCATGTTGGCAAAGTGGGTGTCCATGGCTCCTCCGTGGGGGAAGTTCTGGTTCATCCTCTTCATCAGCTCGGTGAAGCAGCTGAAAGCCAGAGCCTCTGTGCAGGGAGGAGAGACATCACTGCTGCTGCACAGCCACTGCTGCTCCTGCAGCAGCAACCTCCCTCCAGAAAGCTCACCCTGGCCCCAGGATGGGCTCCTGAGAGCCAGGCAGCATCACAGACAAATGGGATCCTGCTCCACACCTCCAGGAACTCCACTGCAAAGGGCCACCACCCACCTGGCACTGGACAGGGCAAGCAGAGCAGAGCCACCCACTCACCATCATCCAGGATGACCAGGAGAGGGGCCAGCAGGTCACACATCCCCTGCACGTAGCCAATCTCAATGTGCTGCCAGATGTAGCTGTGTGAGAGAGCAGGAGAGGTGACCTGGGACCTGAGTGCCACCACCTGCCACCTCCTTTGCCCATGCCCTGTCTCCCTTCCCAGGATGCTGGGGTAAATCACACCTGTTCATTCTGTTATCCCTGGGCTGCAAATGATTAAATTCTTATGGTGCCTCCCAGGTAAGGCACACATGGCACAGTCCTGGATCAACATCCTGCCATGGCCACATCCAGGGTCAATCCAGGGCTGTGCCATGGCCATTGCAGGGAAAATCAGCAAAGGGGAAAATCAAAATGGGAAAGTACAACACAGTGGGGTCATTGATTACAGGGCAGAGAGTGATAGAATTTGTTAATCCCTCATTCTCATCCTCCTCCCTCCATTCATCCCCTTGGTTCTCTCTGCAAACACTGCCTGCCTCCCCTTCCCATTCCCAGTGTCCCAGGAAGCACCCAGCCCTGCAGGGATATCTTCCCTTTTTTGGTAGCAAGACAAAATGTGCTCAGAGAGGACTCAGATCTGCTGCTGGCACAAGGGAAGGATCTTTTCCATCCTGCCCACCGGTCTTCCAAAATGTGCTGTGCTGAAGGTCTAATCTCAGCAGAGATCTCCAGCTCTGGCTCTCGGGTGAAATGACAGCACTGATGGAACTGCAGCTTCTCCTCATGTTTGCAAGATGAGTAATAATATTTTATCCTTCACTGCCTGTGAAGCAGCAGCTGAGCTGGAGCTGGTCTGAGCCTGTGAGTGTCACTAGGCAAGGTCTGAGTCACAGGGACTCAGAAATGCACCCAGCTCTGGCTGTCTCCTGGGATTTTGGGCAGGCACAAACCGTTCCGGTGCTCCAGGCACTTTCTCATTAGCACTACAGCTCTGTGGGCTGATCCTCGTGAAAACATCTTCCAGGCATGCTCCAGGAAACAGGTGGGCTGCACTGGGCTCCTGGGCAGCCCAGGGAGCTTCTACCTTGGCCCAAACCCCAGGACACAGCAGTGCTGGGGAAGCACAGCCAGACACCTCAGTCTGGGAACCATCACACACTTGGAGCTGTGCCCCCAGTGCTGGGATGATGAGGGGAGCAAGGCAAGGAGCAGAACTCCATAACCACAGCACAGTTTGAGGCTCCAGCCTGCAGGTGAAGCCCCCCACGGCCCCCACCTGCACATGACGTTGCGGAGCTTCTCCAGGTTGGCGGGGGTGAAGTACCAGTAGTTGCGGTCGCAGCGCTGCACGTCCTTCTCGATGCGGTGCAGGTTCACCGTGTACATGTCCAGCAGCTCTGGCTGCCCAAAACAAGAGCAGAGTTGATTTGTTTTCCAGCAAAAAAGCAGGGAGAGAGTTGTAAGGGCAGTGGGGGGACAGAGTTTGGGTGGGAGGTGGGAGCTCCTCTTCACCCAACTGCAGGATCAGCATGAGGTGAATGCAGGTAAATCCTGCCCCTCCACTCAGCTCCAGTGAGGCACATCTGGAGTGTGTGCTTCAATTCTGGGCTCCACAGCTCAAGAAAAACAAGGAGCTGCCAGAGAGGGTCCAGCAGAGGCCAGAGAGATTATCTGGGGTCTGAAGTATCTCTCTGATGAGGAGAGACTGCAGGATTTGGGCCTGCTCAGTCTAGAGAAGAGAAGACTGAAAGGAAATCTCATCAATCCATACAAACATCTCAAATCATGTGCCAAAAGGAGAGTGCCAAACAGTGGTGCTGAGTGACAGGACAAGGAGCAATGGCCATAAGCTGAAACAAGTTCCACCTCAAACGTGAAGAAAAACTTCTTCCCATGCAGGGTGACAGAGCCCTGGAACAGCTGCCCAGGGAGAGCATGGAAACATCTCAAACCCACCTGGACATGTTCCACCTACCCCAGGTGACCCTCCCTTGGCAGGGGGGTTGGACTGGATGATCTCCAGAGGGCCCTTCCCACCCCAGCTCATCTGGGGTTCTGTGGTCCTGTGTGGCAGCCAGGAAGGAACCTCACCTGGCCAGGTCTGTACTTACAGAGTAGGTGACACCCGTGGAGGAGAGAGCAGCTGGCTCACTGCTGGTCAGATCAGTCACAGTCAGAGAGTCCAGCTGTGGGTACAGACTCTCCATCTCTGGCTCCTCAGAGAGGTTGTCCTCGCTCTCCACCAGGCTCTGCTTCTCAGCCTCGCTGTCTGCCCAGCTCTCCACCACAGTCAGGGCCACAGTGTCACTGTCACGCAGGAGCCTCGCCGAGCCCTCACCCATGGGGACAAAGTCCACGCTCCCACCAGTGGGAAATTCACCCTCCAGGCTGTCCTGGCCTTGCAGGTTCTCCTGCTGGGCACCATCTGTGTCTGGTGGGGCTGGCACATCAGAGCCAGCAGCCTTTCCCTGGGAGCTGGATGAGGATTTGGTGGTTTCCAGGGCGCTGTCCTCGTTGCTAAAGCTGCGTTCTGAGAACCCCGAGGTGATGGAGAAGTTTTGGGAGGAGGGGTGCCCAGAATCAGGTGAACATGTGCCGTTGGGGACTGTCCCATTGGGAATCTTGCTTTGCTTGCCATCTTCTAGCTGAGAATCTACTTCAGTCTGTTCCACCTCATCCACAGATTCAAACACCTGCAAAGTGGGAAGACATCTCAGGCATTCAGCAAATGTTGGGAACACAGACATTATGTCCCCAAGAGCTGTGAACTCATTGTGCCCATGTTCCCAGCAGTGGAGAGGGAGGAAAATCCCCCTTTAGCTTCTCCCTGGATTTGAGTCAGGGCTTGGTCGTTTGCACAACTCCAAGCCCACAAATCCCTGCTTCAAAGGACTATGCTTTGCTGGGCATTATATACTGGGCAGAAATTTCAACAGGTGTTAAACACCTGGGCATGAACAGAGGGAGCAGCCATGGGCCTTCAGGTGTGAGACCACGAGTGAGGCTGGCAGGAAAAGACTGAACACCACAAGCAGAGCACAGTTCTAACACCTGTAGACTCATTTACCTCTTCCAACTCTGGTTCTGTCTGCCAGAAATCATTGTGGTTGTGGTGAGGGGTCAGCCCAAGGCAAGGCAGAGCCGTGGGAACAAGGGATGGAGGGCCAGGGTGCTCACCTGGGTGCTGGAGCTGGAGTCGCTCTGCAGCCGGGCGTGGTTCTGCCGGCCGGAGCTGCAGCTCTGCGAGGACTGCAGGGGACAGAGAAAAGGGCAGTGAGAAAGAAAAGGAAAAGGGTCAGGGTGAGGGAACTCAAGCAGAGCTGGCACTCCTGCAGGTGAAGGACAAGCAGAAAGTGCACCCAGTAAATATCTGGCCCATGGGGGACGTTCCTGTCACATCAACGCTGCAGTGTCACCCAGCACAGCGCCCTGCCACAGCCCCTGGCACTGCTGGGAAGGTGACAAAGCCACAGCCCCAGGGCAGTGCACTTGTTCAAGTGCTGTGTGTTGGGTCTGAAGGAGCTGCTTTCCTCTGGCCTGCACGGAGGTCACGCTGCCTCTCCCTGGAGTGCAAATTTCTACAAATCTCTGTCCTAATTTGGCAGCAACGCAGCTCAGCCCAGCTCGGTTTACATAAACGATGAAGTCAGGCTATAAAACAGTCCCTCCAAGCATATTCATGCTTTTTTCTTTTTCTTCAAGGACAAATATTGATGTTTTAAGCCAGACTCAGTGGAAGCAGCTCCTCTCAAAGTCACGAGCACCCTGTTCTGGCTTCCAGCTGAAGCACAGAGGGAAGGGCTGGGTTTTGCAGGCACCACAGCTCCATGCTCGGCTCTCTGGGGTCCCTCTGAGCAACCAGCCCTCAATGACAGCAGGTTCTCCTCATGAGCTGAGCAGAGGTGCAGAGCATGGCCATGACATCACATACAAACAAGAGAATTTTAAGAAAACACAGCACATTCAGAACAGCAGTTGTCCCCACCCTTGTATTGTGGGTGTTTGCTGGGCAGGGCTCCGGTGAGGAGAGGAAGGGCGACAGTTTTATTCCTCCGTTACCATGGGAGCACTTAAAACAGGAAGTTTCAGGCTGAGATGGGAAAAGGGGGAAACTTTGCGTGTGTTCACTCTGCCAGCTCCCTTCCCAGTGTCTGTTCCCAGAACAGGAACATGTGGGTACAAAGGAAGAGCCCCGGTGGAGATGCTGAGGGGATGGGAATGATTCCAACGGAGCAGAGCCTCTGCTCACCCTGAGAGCTGCATCCTCCAGTCCCACCCTGCCCCTGGCCCAGACCTGCCTCTCTCCCTCTCTGGGCACACACACAATCTGCCGGATTGGGGCTGAGCTCATCTCTTTCCCAAAGCATCCACACAAACTTCCCAGAGGGAAGCAGATCAAGTCTCCAGCTCTCACCTCCCCTCACCTCTGGGCCAGCATCCAGAGGTCAGGGAATGCTCTGCCAGGCTGGGCTCTTCTCCTCCGAGGACAAAACTCTCATGGAAACACTCCCTGGACTCTGTTCCCAGGACTGCCTTTCCTTTCACAGCCTTTTCCCTCCACACCCTTTGGTTTGGGCTGTGGATCTCATTCCTCACTGCACTGCCAGAAGCCAGTCCCAAGGTGCTGGGTGTCCCCACGGGTGACACAGGGTACTGAGGGTGTGCTGAGGCTGGAAAAGGGAGGTAGGAAGCCCAGTGCCCTGTCTCACAGCCCCTTAGTGCCAGGAACATGCTCTTCCTCCTCATCCCTACTTCAAACCATCTTCCATGGAGCTAATCCTGATGTGCCTCAGGAGTGCATCAGGCAATGAGTATATTGAAAAAATGAGGAGCACGACACACAAGTGGGCACAGCTCAGGGAAGGAGGGTGGGCAGGACCTGTGTCCCCACCCCACAGTGACTCTGGGTGGGCACTGCCCAAGCCCTACACACACCCTCACCTCGTTGCTGATGGTCGAGTCCCTGTGCATCATCCTCTGGATGTGGGAGTCCAGGCTGGCCCCCGAGGAGCACTTGGCCAGGGCAGCAGCGTGGGATTCCTTCTCGCGCTGCCGGACGATGGCCTCGCAGCCCAGCCACTCTGCCATCGTGTGCTCGTAGCACGCCCGGGTCTGCTCATCAGCCTGGGACACAGGGGGACAATGGCTGGGAATGGCTGTCCCTGGAGAGCCCCAAACCAGCCCCTCTGTGCCCCACACATGGGGTGCACATTGGTGTGAACTGTGGCTCGTGGGACACAGCCACCTTCACCCTGCACAGTGCCTGAGCCACAAAACGTGGCCAAAATTTGGGTGGAGAAATGCCCATCCATGTCCTCCCTGCCCTCCCAAGGTGCACAAGGCACTGAACACGAGGAGCTGCACAGGCCAGTGGTGAGCTTGGCTCTGTCAATTCCTGCTGATCCAAGTGTTTGTCCCACTCCCACCCACAACCCAGCCCAGAGGGGGCTCACAGGGTGGGCTCTGCTAACAGAGCTTCCCATGGGGGCACAGGGCACACCTGTGAGCACACCGGGCAGCACACCCTCACCAACCTCCTTCCTCTCTGCCTCTGTCATCCCAAACTGGTAATGGCCCAGCAGGAAGGGCCACACAGCCTTCCTGATCTCGTGCTGGATCCCGCCGTAGTAGATCAGCCGCAGCAGCTCCTGGTCCTCGTAACTCTGCGGGAAGAGCCTGGGTCAGGGCACACACACAGCCAGCACATCGGATGTGTGGGTGCCCCCAGCCTGGCTGTGCCACCCTCCAGCACCCAGAGCATGCCCAGACCCCTACCAACCCCAGCCCTGCTGCCCATCTGCTGCAGGGGATCCCTCAGAACCCTGCCTGAGGCTGCTGTGGGTGCACATTTTGGCTCTCCACACCGAAGAGTGGCCTGCCAAAGTCACCGAGGGCCACTGCTGTGCCTCTGACCCCACTCAGGACAGCAGTGACAGACACTGCTCTGAGCAGAAGCACCTTAAGAAAAGCAGTGTTCACTCCCCAGCTCTAACACACCAAGGATTAGGAGCCTCAGGCTCTGTGCACCCTGCTTGACCTCCCTCCTTGAGCGACTTTTGATGCATTTCACCACCTCCCCCGTGCTACACCCACTGCAGTGACACTGCCCCGAGCCCGGCAGAGCTGGGTGTGTCCCCAGGGCGTGGCCCTACCGAGCTGTCCTGCAGGTATCTGTGCCAGATGTCCACGGTGAGCCCGGTGCTGGCACTGCAGGGGACATCAGGGGACACGATGTTGTGGTTCACCAGCGCTGACAGGTGGGTCCTCACCGTGGACAGGTGTCTGCAATAGGCCAGCCCTGCAGCAGGAATGGGATTTGTAGGAAATTCTTACAGGTTTCAAATGATCACCTTGCAAATAGACTAGATATTTAGAGAAATAAAACTGTGAAAAAAAAAAGTGTTGTAGTAGGAGCCAGGAGGGGTATTTTAAGATGATTGGCTTAAAAATTGGCATGCAAATACACTAGATATTTTAGAGAAATAGAACTATGAAAAGTGTATTGTAGTAGGACCCATGAGGGGTATTTTTAGATGGTTGGCTTAAAAGCATTTAGCAGCATTGTGTGGCAAAAGCTGACGGGCCAAAAAAAATGCTTATAATGTATTGTAATTAAAAAATAGTTTAGCTTCTGATTTTGGTGGTGTGAATTGTAACACCTGTATGGTCTCACTCTTCACATGAGACTGAAAATGGAATAAAAATCTTTAAAACACATCTCAAGAGCCCCGTCTCTAGGTCAAAAAAAGAGGATAATCTGACACAGGAGCATCACACCTTCAGCTGGGGAACTCTGGGAAACATGAGGATGAAGAGCAGGGGAAAGCTCTGGTGAGGCTGGGGGGACCCTCTGCAGCCACTTCCAGCCCAGAGCCCAGGACATCACCCCTCACACATCCCAGGGCTGCAGGGGGGTGACGAGTACTCACATCCATAAAAAGCCCTGGACAGGATCTGGTACTTCATGTTGTCACACAGCAGCTTCAGTGGAGCTCTGCCAACAAAAACACAGAGGATGTGAGGGGAGAAAGCGCTCCTGTGCATCCCCTCAGCCTGGCTTTGATCCCACTGATCCAGCTTGGCCTGCAGAGATCCACCAGGGATGCTGCCTGGGCTATGAGCAGCAATTCCTGCTGCCAGGCTGTGGAGCAGCTGAGATGTCCCAGATGCAGGGACAAAGCTCAGCCACATCCCCCTGAGGCTGCCCTGGCTCCTGGACACTGATCCCTGGCTCTGCTGTGCCCCTGTGTCCTGGTACCTCTCGTGGCTGCAGCCGTTGGCCGGGCCCCCGTCGGAGGAGCCGCTCTGGGAGCAGGAGGAGCAGGAGGATTTGCGGGTGCTGGGCTGCCACATGGGGGGCAGGACAGCCCCTGGAGCGTCCATCAGGTCCTGGGGCACTGCAGGAGGGCAGAGAGGAGCATCAGCTGCAGCCTGGCACTGCCCTGGAGTCAGGGAGCCCAACAGAGAGAGAGATTTCATTGGCAAATGCAGCATCCCGCTCTGCCCAAGGAGGCTCCAGCAAAGCAAGCAGGACCCACCACAGGGAATCACAAGGAGAAAGGAAAGGGAACAAAGAGCACTGATGAGAGAGAATCATCACTGATTAACCAGCTAATTCAGCGAGCTGATCTTAAACTGCTTCGTGCTGACCAAGGCAGAAACCCAACACCCAACACTGAGGCTCCAGAGAAGGGACTGCAGAGAGAAAACAGGATTGAAATCAGCTGCTGTCCCAGGAAAAGTGGATTACTGGCAGGGAAAAGGCCCATCCCTTGAAGGATCCCATCTAAAGTTCAGGGAAAGAAGGGAGCACCCAAATCATGAGACAGGAGGTGAAGACTTGGATGAAGAGGTTGAGAGGGGCAGCAGGAGCTCTGCATGTTGTCACTTGTTAATCCCTGCTTAAACTCAAAGTGCTGCTGCAAAGGCCTCGGGTCCTGCTCAGGTACCACCCACACACAGCCCAGGCCATGAGGGATAATCCTTTTCACTCCTCCTTGGAAATCAAATTGTGGTAGAAATTTCATCTTCTGGCTGAGCAAAGGTGTCCTCGCTCTCCCTTGGTCTCACTGGCTCTCCCTGCTTGTGATAAGGAATAAATGACATTGGCAGGAAAAATATGGAATCATTCCCACAAAAGTCCCTTCCCCTCCCACTTTGCTGACAGGTCAGTGACAGTCAGTGGTGACAGGGACAGCTCTGCAGGGTGTCTCAAGTGACAACACAGGTGAGCTGAGCACCAGACCCAACCAAGAGCTCATTACACTGATGCCAAGAGGTGCCCAGGGCAGCATGGAGAGCTCTGGATGTGCCAGGGAGACTCAAACACCATTTAGGGATCACCACCATCCTGCTTCCAGCTGGAATCTTCATCATCTTCCCTCTCCCAGCAGTCACAGGTGCATGGAATGGGTGAAAAGCACCATTAATGGCAACTAGAGACACAGAGAGAGGACAAAGGCACCAGTGAAAGGGGAGAAAGGAAGAATCTGTGGAGAAGAGAGAACGATGCAGCTCCACCTCTGGCTGGGGAGGTGCAGAGGAACAGCACAGGCTGTGATGATACCAGCTGAGGAGATGGCAGCAATTCATTTCCCAGAAAATGGGGCCCCCAGCATGGAATTTTAAAGGGTAGATCAAAAGGCAGCCACAGAAAGGCACATCTCTATCTGCTGGTTGAGCTTCAATCAGGTTTTTTATCTGACTCATTGGATGATGTTATTCAGCTGAAGGCAGGGAGAACCAGGTTTAATCTCAACTGACGTTATGGACGAGTCACAGCGGATGTAATTTCTCCCTCATAGCCTCCAAAATGCAGGAAAAAGGTTTCCATCAGATTTCAGAGCTTTTTTTAAAGAACACTCCACAAGTCTTCTATGGAGAACTCATGCTTTCCCCCTGATAATGTCACCTATGATGTCCCCAGAGGTCAGCAGACAGCTCCTGGCATCTCACAGAAGAGTGAGGACAAATGTACAGACATTTCAGCCAGGCTCAGAGCATTCACCACCAGACATTAAGAGGCATTTCTGGTTTGGAGAATCCAGCAGCATCCCCTCCCTGGAGTTAGGGACTGAAGACAGGTGGGTGCAGCCTGGCAGCACCCAGAGCAGGGTGCTGTCACCTCCCCTCTGTGCTGCAGGAGCCACACTGCAGGAACATCCCTGGATTTAGTGCAGCCTGGGGGCAGCAAGAGAACAATCAGCCCTGGGGGCTTGTGATGGCAGAAAGTGGCCCCCAAGAGAATAAAGTGAATCTTTTTACTGAAATTATGTGTAAGAGGGGTTTTTCCTGACCATTAACACTGTTGTGCAGATGAAGAAACAAAGGATTCAGTAGGAAGTGGGAGGTTAAAACAAAAAAACCCCAAACCATAGAATCATGGAATGATTTGGGTTGGAAGGGAATTTAGAGATCATTTATTTCCACCCCCTGCCATGGGCAGAGACACTTTCCATGATCCCAGGTTGCTCCAAGCCCCATCCAGCCTGGCCTTGGACCCTTCCAGGGATGGAGCAGCACAGTTTCTCTGTGCCATCACCTCCCATCCTCCCAGGGAAGGAATGATGACATTTAAGACCAGGCAGCACTGGCACAACCACAGCCCTGGAGCCACTTCCCAGTTTTCCCCGTGCCCATCAGCCCCTCCAGCTCCCCCCAAAGCCTGCCCTGCACTCACCAAACTCTGCCTGTGTCCCGGGGTAGATGATCCTGAAGACATAATCCGTGGCTTCCTCATCCTCCTTGTCAGACGCGGACTCGGAGGAGCCCTGGGGGCTTCGCTTCCTCAGTTTGGGGAACACCTTTCCCTGGGGGAGCACAACCTGCCCTTCACCACCCTGACCCCACCACTCCCTCCCCGAGCTCCTGCCCCACATGCTTTGCCATGTCTGCACATTCCCTGGGCTGGAGCAGCCCCTGGATCACGTTTCCAGCAGCAGGTGAATCCCCAACCCTGCTGGGCACAGGGCAAACACAGCCCAGAGAACCAAAACCTCACGGGCAGCCCTCCCACACCACCCCAGAGCCTTCCAGAAGGGGCTGCCCAGCTGGGCAAGGCCATGAGCTAAACCCAACCACCACATTTTAAACCCCACCTCCCTTATTAATTTTGGGAGGGGATCATTGAAAACACAGCAGCCACTAACGCCAGGCAGAGGGACCAGCAGGAGCGGGCACCCACCTTTCCCCGCTGTGACCAGAGGGGTGGATCCAGCTGCCCGTGGGGCAGGAGGCCGTTCTCCAGGCAGGACAGGAACTGCAGCAGGTGCCCTCCACGGGGGAAGCGCAGAGGTGGCCTCTGGATGCCATCCTGGCTCACCAGGACAACCGTGCCACCGCTGTCCACTGTTGGTGACAGCGAGAGCAGGCAGGGCCATCAGTGAGGGGAACTGCACAGCCCGAAAGGCAGAGGGCAGGAAAGCTCAGGGAATGGAAAATAAGGATTTTCTTCCTTGGGAGCACTCCCTGCCAAGCACCACAGCCAGGAGCTGGGGGAAAGACTTTCCAAAAGCACTTAAATCATTGTGACCACCCCGAGCTCTGGGCATCTGCCCTGGAGACAAAGCAGAACCACGTCCCAGAGGTAAGGGATCAATGCCAGGGTGACAGAGCCCCCAGCAGCCCCAGGTGTGGCCTTACCTTGCTGGTGACAGTGCAGATACACGATCTCCTCCAGGCGAATGGTCATGGCATAGTCCCAGTACACGCTGGAACAGAGGGATGGGGAAGCTGTGAGCCTGGAGGGTGTGAGAGGCTCCAAATCCTGCTCCAGATCCCCTGGCACCAGGCAAAGCCACAGAAAGGGTGAGATCCCAGAGCAGTGATGCCAGCCTGATGTGTGACAGCATCTCTCCAGAACCAGGAGCTGTCCCTGCCACCTCAGCTCAGCCAGGGCCAGTCCTGCCCCACCTGCCCTGGGTGGTTTCTCTGCCCTCACCCAGACACAGGAAATGTGTCCATGGATCCTGGCAGCTGCAGCGGGAGACTGGAGCCCTGCAGAGCTGAGCACTCTCCTCTGAGCACCCCAAGATTCCCTCAGGAGCAGCCCTGGAACCCCAAGGAAATGTGCAGTGAGGTCCAAGCCTGGGCTGCTGCTCTGCCCCGGGGAGGGGAAATAAACCCTCACAAATTGTGGGGTTTTTTTAGAGCTCACAACAGATTTGGTCTCAGCTGCTTCTGTTTCAAGAACTGTCTCAGCACAGGCACCTCGAGGTGTCTGAGCAAATCCAGAACATGCTGGAGAGCTGGTGGCCACCAGACAGAGAAGAGAGGCAGGGTTCCATTCCAGTGGAGAGCCCAGCACTGCTGTCCAAGGGTGTCAGCACTCAATCACAGCCCACTTCTAAGCAACAAAGTGAATTTCCAGATTCTGAGCAGCAGCAGCATCTGCCACTTCACAAAAATAGTGCTTAAATAACATTAGAAACAGCTCGTGAAGGACAGGAAGGTGTGCAGGAGTCACTCCTTGTACAGTCATACTTACTGTGCCATCTGCCTCCTCTCTTCCTTGGTCACGTCTTGACACTGGGAATTTTTAGAGTTTAGGCTGATGCCCAAGGCAAGAACTCAGAAAAGGGGTGTAGAGATGAAAACAGATTTTAGGGGAGGGTACCAGGCACAACTGAATGGCCCAGGGGCCAAGAAGAAAGGGGAGATGAAAAGAACACAAGTAAACAAAACCCCAAAAAACTACAACTGACAATGAACAAAACCAGGTTTTGCTGAAGATGATCTCTATTCTAGGTCATCAGTGTCCTAAAAACACTTCCACTTTCCTGGAGCCAGGAGAAACCCTGGAGCACAGTGTTCTGGGAGGGAGAGGAGGGCATTCCCTTCAGAAAATCCCCCAGGGCAACAAATGAAACCACTCTGTGTGATTTGGAACAAGCCCCACTCCCTCGCTGAGCACTTCCCAGCAGAGACAGACCTCACACCACCTCCTGCCACCCTCTCCCTGCCTCCTCCCCATTACAGGCTCCAGGATGATGGTTTTGCTCTGGGAAAACAGAGATGCCTCTGCATCCCAGACCCAAACTCTGACCCAGGGGAACGTTTTTCCCCGTGATTTGGCACGCTCAGAGCCAGTCACCTTTTCTCATAGTCCAGGTCCCCCATGGAGCCGTTCATCAGCTGGTTGGGGGTCCACTTCAGGGCCATGATGTCAGCAGTCTGGTGAAGGGACAGATAGCCTGGGATTGCCTCCATGTCATCTCTCTTAGGAAGAGAAACACAACAACAGAGTGAGCTGGAAGATGCCAGGAGCACACAGCCCTGGAGCCCAGCTGTGGCTCCTCACACAGCCCTGCCTGCTCCACCTGAACCCAGCCAGTCACAAACAGGGAGAAACCCTCTGTGTACCTGGAAAACCACCTAGCAGAGACCCCAGGACACCTCAAGGCCTTGGAAAAGGGCTGAGAGCAACTGCCCAGCAAGGAAAACTTAATAGCTCCACCTAAAAGCAGTCTGCACTTCATTTATTTGACTACAAGAAGCAGGAGAAGGAGTTTTGTGGTAAAGAGCGGGCAGGGAGAGGAGCCTGCGTTTCTGCCCAGGGAGGATCCCCATCACCAAAACCTCCACAAACACAGTGCAATCACTGTCTCCCCAGATTAAAACTGTGCATTTCTCCATGCAAGATCAGTCTGGGATAGAACAAGGTGCTGAGGAGCAGAGCAGTGTTTCAAAGGCCAGCTTTCCCAGCAGGAACTCACTGGCTGCACCAGGACGTTGTTCTTGCCGTACAGGAGCGTGGCTCGGGAGTTCTGGTGCAGGGACTCCACGTAGTCCCTGGCAGACAGGGATGGCCTGTCATCCATGCTGCCACTGGAGTGTCTCTTCTGGATCTGCAAGAGACACGCCCACAAATGTCAGGTGAGCACAGACACCCTCTGGCTTCCCAAAAGCTTCTCTTGAACCTCATTCCCTCCTCACTTATGAGAGTCACTAGTAGAAATCTTTCCCTCAGGGTCCTGTAAGGGGATTCCTGACTCTGTCCAAGCTCAGAGAAGTCCCAGGAGTGAGCTTTGTTTGCAATGCACAGAGCAGATGCAGCTTCCTGCTGATGGTCCCAAGGGACACAGACCCTGGGATGCAGTGCCAGGAGGAGCTGGCACGCCAATGCCCTCGATGGGCCACATTCCCAGCACCTCTGCCTCAAAGATTTCCCTCATCAGAGGGCTCCACAGGCCTTTCCAAGCAAAGGGAGCCCTGATCCTGTGGATCTGGGAGGAGCAGGAGAGGTTTATCCTGGACTCACACAGAGCGCCGGGCGCTTGGTGGGCGAGTCCTGGCGGCAGTGGGAGCTGTGGATCCGGTGCCTCTGGACCAGCTCATCTGCAGAGGGGTCTGTCCAGAAGTGGTCAGCAGTCTTCATCTTGGTGTATTCCAGTGCACAGGGCCCCACTGTGGAGAGGAACATCCCAAATGTAAGGGAGCCATCCTTGATCCCAGCGCCG
>VWYP01033072.1:378558-425274 GCA_013400435.1 Pycnonotus jocosus | reverse complement strand
GAAGGCAGAAGCCTATTTCCAGACATAAATTTCAGACTGAAATATAATGGTACATTTCAATCTCGTGGATGTAGTTGTGTAAGGGATAAACCACTCCCCTTGTGTGCAAAATTCCCCATTTCAAAGTCTTTGCTTATTTGAGTCTGAATACCCAAACACTGTGGTCTGTGCTTGCGGCTGGCACACAAAGGGGATGCACCGTCATGCTGCTGAGGCTGCATTTTACATTTCTGTGATTTGCTCTGCAGCAGCTGCTAGAGATGATCCAGTGAAATCAGATCTGTATTGTCCAAACATAGAAGAAAAGTCAGACCAACAGGCACACAGAGGGTCATCACTTTCCATCTTTTCATACCAGAGCATGTCTGTGCTTTTTACACTGTGATATCCTGCTTTGCAAAAAAAGCCTACCCGTGCTTCTTGCACAACATCAGACACACCACTGCTGGTCAGAGAGCTTGGATTCTTGCTGACTGGAAGGGTCTGTGGGCCTTGCCAGGGAACTGATGGTCTTCAAGTTGAGAATTGTAATTATCTGAACTCTCATCTACTCCAAGAATCTGCACACTCTCATAAGAAAAATGTGGCAGAAATATCTAAGGTTTTGTAATTGAGAGAAAAAGGGAAATGCTTCTGGCGTCACATTATAAACACAAACAGACTTGCAACTGCTGCCAGCACACATCTGTAAGAAAGGAGGATATATTTTCCCTGTCAGGATTCAGTGAAAATACGTCTCATACATAGCATATTTCTGTAATATATGTAACTTTTGTTATAGTTGCCTCTCATTGTAAAGCCCTAAGATCATCCTGCAAACATCTTCATCATTATTTTGAGGTCCTTTTTTTCTTCTACAGATGAAAGTATGAGAAAATTTGGGCAAACATCTGACTTTTGCTCCCACTACTGATGTAGTATCTTCACTGAAGACCATATTGTCATACCATGTTCCCAAAACTTTTGATAAGCTCTCACTGCCCAGACAGTGAAGTTTGTTTTACAGCTAATTATCCACCCTGATTGCCAAGCCCACATAACCTGGCACAGCTTCACTGCTTTCTGTAAACTGACAACAATTTGCATGTGGCAAAAACATAGATTAAGGCTCTTTTTGAAGGGTTCAGGCTTGATTGCACCAGAGAGTTAAGCACCTAGCTGCCTTTTAAAATCTGATCACTCAAAACACTCTTATTAGAAAAGCTCAGATAAGACACTGAATCAGAGTTATTCCCATTCTGGTAAAATTGTACCTCATCCTTTATCTGACTGACAACTATTGTCTGAAAATCAGGAACAACACAGCTGCAGGGATCTTAGTCAGGGATCATCTTGGTTCTGGACAAATGAGGGAGTGGAGATGACAAAGTGGCTTAACTTTTCAAAGAAGGCTCTCATCAGTCCAGAGTTGAAGGAAAACTCAACAAGTGAAGGTACACACTTTAATGTGGACGACACTTATTCTTTTGTATGACCCAGATAAAAATCACACTCAATTCTCACTGTATCTGCTTTCCTAATGCTCATAAACAGAGCCTTTATAGTGCTTTGAATTAGATCTGTGATTTGTGAGCGACATGTATAATAATTAGACTGTGAAGATGTACAGTTAATCCATTTAAAGGTGTGAAGAAGTCCATTTAATGAACATTATAGTCACATTAGACTTGGAAACATCTAACTCTTTTGTTAAATAAAAAGAAGTTCAATGAGATTAACTTCTCTTAGTTGGTTTTAAAGAATACTCAAACATGTCCTACTCTGATAGTGTACTATTCCTTGGTGCATGGTTTCTGCATACCAATGTCTTCAGTGTAGAAGAGTAAGAATAAGACTGGGAGACATTCTATTTCAGTTAAATAATTACAAATTAAAGAGGATCACTTCTACTTTCTATACTTACTGTAGTATGATAAGAAGCTGAACTCCTTGAACTTGTAATTATATAACAGAAATGTTAATCTCCTGGCTCGGTATTCAGTTCTACTGCATTAAATGTATTCTTACAATTATCAAGTTTACTACATAGCACATAGACATTTCTATTGGGAAACCTATTATTTGATCATATCAGATTTTGACCATAAATACCATAATGGAATTCTGTTTTCAAATCTCTCACTGCCACAAAATGACTAATGAGGGTTAATACACCTATGTAGCTTGAGAACCTGAGAAAGCATCTCTGTAATTTCTGATTTTCAATTTGTAATGCTAACTGAGTTTCAGATTATTTTCCACAGCTTTGTGCAATTAAAAAAATGAAAAAAAAAAAAAAGACAAGAACATATAAATCCAAAATACGCTAAGTAACTTGTAATAAAGAAATTTAATTTTAAATATATGTACTTTAAGCAGCTGTTCTCCTCTTAGGAGAAACTCATTTAGGCTTAAGAGTTACTGGCCGGAGCTATCTTCTTTTCACAGCATATTATAATGTGTGCCATTGGCTTTAATAGTTTGGAAGTACAATTTACATCCTCGTCCATTTAAATATATAAAACTATTTCAAGGGGTAGGGCAGCCAATTAGAAAACAGAATCACTCACTGACTTCCACTTCCATTTTTTAAGGAAGAAAATTATATCTTTCCAGCAAAATTCTGGCTCCTAACGCTTTAAGGAAGCTGTACCCCTGTTAAAAAATGAAGATAAGCTCTGTAGCGAGTCATTTCAGAGAGATTTTAGCCAGTGAAATTCTTACTTCCTGTGGAGATTCCTGGCTTGCTGCATGCATCAATCTGCATACTTTTGCAGTTTGCAGAGCAAAACCTGATAAGATCAAGGGACAACATAATCCTGGCTAATGAAGGGTGACTTTTTATGTACTGTATGGATGCAGCTGAACATTAGAAAGACAATCCTTCCACCTGGGGAGGCTGGGGCAGGGGAAGTGCCCTCCTGAGGGCTAACCCTGAACCTAAACTGATAGACAGGTTTCACCTACTGAGCATGTTGAGCCTTCCAGTCATTGCCTAAAGAAGTGTTTTACCTGTCCTAGGAGCTGTGCATTGGCACCTCACAGCTCCCACTGTTACCTGCTGCTCAAAACTCCCACAGCACCATTTGCAAACCACTGCCATAAACGCATCAAAACCCTTGGAGTTTTATCCCTGAGACACTCAGAGGCAGAGGCTTCTACAGGCAAAAAGGGCAGGAAGAAACAGAAACATGAAAGAACAGCAGCCCATTCAAGATTTGTTGCTAAGGTTCTCAGGAGCTTATGCCGCTTTTGATGTTTGGTGGATCTTGTGCAGTCCAGGGATTTTGCAGACACCTGGGATTGAGGTAACTGGGCTCTCCCTCTAAAGGTGAACCTTAGGGTGTCTCTGCAGTATCCAGATCCTTTGACTCAGCGAGGGCCAAGCCCCAGGGACAGGCTGTGCCTGGCAGTCACAGGGCTGACTCCTGCCGACCTTGGCATCACCCCGTGCACCCTTTGGATCTCAGATTCCTCAGCAATCATGCTCTCCCCAGGCATTCGATGCTCACTGGAGCAAACAACTGAGATAAGGGTGAAATCGACTTTGATTGCACTGCATAGAAAATATACTTCCCTTTAAATTTCCTGCCTGCCTCGGTTCCTGGATACGCACACAATGCCCTGGCTAATGACTCAATCATGCAAGCCGAGCTACCCTGGCTGACCCACAGAGCCTCTCTCACAGAAACCAGCCCGACCTGCCCTCTCACAGGATGGGGCTGGCAGTGGTGGAGCTCCCTCCGTGTGTGCAGAGAGAATAACCAGCATCTAACACTACTAATTCCTAGCCACTGTGAGTTTGAAATTATCTTATTTTTTGTCTTTCAATTCTAGCTAGGCAGGACTTCATTATTCTTTTATTAGTGGTATGTTTTAGTTACTCTCTAAAATAAACCTTCCACATTTCAACTGCAACATCCTTGTCATGAGTACTGTGGTTCTGGAGGATCGCTTTCTACCTATCTCCTTACGCACACCTCTGCATTTCACATCTGTCTTCTAACACAGAATCTTTCCATTTTCTTTGATATTACTCCTTTACCCAATTTTTTTTTCTAGACTTCTGATCACCCATGCTCCTTTTCTCCCTCTCCACCTTATTTTGAAGTGTGGTGTGTCTGTACATGTTATTTCAGCTGAGGCATCTCCCCAAGGCACTTTTACTTCCCTTCAGTGTGTATGCTGAGAAGCACCAGATCTTTTCTGAAAGATACTAATTAATTTTAGTTACTGGTTAAGACCAGCATCCAGTGCCATGAGTTGTAGGTGTCAGACTGTTTTCTAAGCAAATGCACATTTATGATCTACTCCTATTTGTGGCATCTTCTAGCACCCTCCTTTGTTCTGAATACACCCGAAAAACTCATTGGCTTTTATTCCAGGAAAGCTTTTCTCAGATCCCAGCTTGTCTGAGTCACAACATTGAGCCATCTTGGGAATCTTGTCCCTTTCCTGCTGGGTTTTCTTGTTTTGCAAGTAGCACACTTCATTCTTTGAGGCCAAGTGAATTCACAGGTCTGAGCAGAGCACAGGAGAGGAGCATGCTGGGCTAGCTGAGACACTGTTGTGGCCATGAGTAAGAATAAAAAGTAAGGTGGAAATGGATGATGCAGCATCTCTGTGAAAGGGCAGGAGTTCACAACCAACTTTCCAAGGTGAAGCCAGAGCCTGTCCCCTGCCAGAGGCTGCTGAGGGAGAGATGGCAGGGAGCAGATCCTGCCCTCCACCAGGACAAATCCTTCCCTGCTTAGTCAACAGGGACACATCTTCAGAGACAGAAAATGTCACCACTCCAGTTTAGCAGAGTCACATCTGGCTGCAGCACTGTGAAATTGTGTTTCCTCAGTGACAGCACAGCCCCACACACTGAACAAAGAGCAGCAAGCAGGCAGCAACAGCAAGACAGCAGATATTTGTTTGTAAAGTACAGTTAGCAAATGCTTGGAGGAAGTATTCCAGTCTCATTATATTGCAATAAAATTCATATTTCCTCATGCACACATTCTTACTGTAACATAAATATATCTAAATTAGGTTACAAAACTGTTGAGATAATTAAATAGTGCACATAAATGTGAGCTGGCATGTAAGGAAATATACTGCACTGCTGTTTAAATACAGCAGATAAAGCCAAGGGAATGAGGCAAGAGAATATACTGCTGTAAGATTATAGATATAAATGCAAGTCCTCTGCTGTGGTGCAGCTAGAATATAGGGAGAAAGTTATTAGAAACAAAATGAATTCAGTAGCGCCTTGAACTCACTATCATAGTCTGGGGCAAGTTAATCACTTCATCCTCATCCACTAACACATTTATCCACCTACTAATTCTCCACCTAATTAGAGAGAAATTCAGAGCTCTACTGGTCAGGGAGGCAGGGATTAGGGTTAAGAAAACACTTGTATTTGAAACCCCCTACCTCTGCTGGTTAGTGTGAAAGATCCTATAAGAAACTCCCACCCTAGCTAATCCATGACCCTCAGCAGGGAGGAGTGTTAACAATTTGGTTTAAAACTCACACTCTCAGACAAATGCATCAAAAACGGCTTTTCTTCTTTGATTTATAGGTATTACTTGTTTTTCCAAGCTCCATTAAGGACTCTTCATCATGTACTGCAAGGGGCATTAAGCACTGAAAGTTGTTCCCAGCTCTGTATTATTCAAAGGCAATTTACACTAATTATTGGAGTCCATGGTGTTACCCATACTCATAGAATGATCCATCTCAGCAGGCTAAAGTACTTTTGAAATGTTAATTTATTACTGAGGTATAAAAACGTCCTTATATTAAAGCTCAATTCGTTCCTAAATGCCAAAAGTTTTTCTATTACTGATATATTACATACTTACTGTTTATCTTAGATACAAGAATAAAGATATAATTTAATTTACTATATAATAGGGTCTATAAAAGCCACTATTAACACAAATTGTACTGCATTTAAACTTGTTACTACACAGATATTACTTTTGTTTTTCTTGTTTAAGGATTTTCTCTACACACATGCAAACAGAGCTGCTTCATGGAGAGAAGCTTTTCAGGCAAACAGCTGCACAGCAAAATGAAAAAAAGTGCTTAACTGGAGAAATATTTCACCAAGTCCAAAATTATCTCATTCATGTTAAAACGCAGATATTGCTATGATATCACTGCTCTGAGGAAAATGCATTCATGGATTGGCACAACAGTGCACCCGTGTATCAAATGCCAACAAAAACCTACTAAAAGTACCCAGTGTTCAGTGAAATCTTGGCACAGAAGCTGCTGATTTTAGCAGGAATTATTTTGCCAGTGCTGAGCCACCGCTTGCAGGTTTTGTTTTTCTTGGTCGCAATGTGTGAAAATAGAGCCACGCCAACGAAAATTTATTTGACCTTGTGTTGACAAAAGCTCTTGAACAATCAAGGGGATTATTTCTTAACTAGCTCAATCAACAACTTTTACTTCACTTGAGAAGCCACTGGATTGCAGTCAGTGGTTGGAAGAATCCCTCCCTTGGAAGTGTCAGCGCCTTGGGATGCACAGAGAGTTTGTTGCAAATTAAAAAAAAAGCTCCCTTCGCCTTCCTAAGTCCTCTCCAGGATCCCAAAGATAGTCCTCACCCATTAAATGTACACTGCTGTGAATTAAGACCATCTGCGTTATATCTGAAAAATCGAAATAATATCACATAAACAAAGCTTGTCATGATAGGCTGAAATCCTTTTTTATCCAAAAATTTTTGGCAACTTAAAATTTGCTTGCGTAGCTGAAATACAAAGCACAGCTTCAGAATAGCAATTCTCTTGTCCCCAAACTCTGCCAAGATTTCATACAACCTTTCCCCAAATTTCATTTACTTCTCCAGGTCTCTGTCTAACCATGGAAAGTACCTCCTTATGCATAGCAGTTCCTGAAATGAGAGGAATTATGAAATAAAGTTTTATGCCAGCCTAAATCTTGATTGCCACTAGCACAATCTGTTTACCCAAATAAATCTAAATTCCAGAGCAATGACTTGGCTCCCTAAGCTGGTCCATGCACTGTAGGTGCTCAGGAGTGAGATGATTTGCAAAGCAGGAGCGATTCCATTGTGCTCCTTTGCATGCCTAAATTCCACACACAAGGCTATAATTTCCATGCACAACAGTTTGCATACATTAAGGATTTTTTTTTCCTTTTTGCATAAAAGGCCTGGTAGATGCCAAAGCAATGACTTGTGTACAAAACCACAGTAATCCTACCTGCAAGTCAGACCTTTAGATAAACAAGCTTTACTTATTTAAAGCATCTCTTAAACTATGAAAATCTGCTTTAAATGAACACATGTTCTTGCAAAACATGCAACTGGTCATGAAAATGATTCCCATCAGAAAAGGCAACATCCCACAAATTTCTCCTGTAAATTTATGTCATGAATTAGAAGTGAGGCATATTATTATTTTACAGCACAAGCAGGAAAAAAAAAACCCTATTCCTTTCAGTCATATTTAATTTTCATTTAGTCACAGAGTATGTACTACCTATGGTATCACTTTTATTTTGGGAATAAGTGGGTACAGCTAATCCCAGGCTGCTAAGGCATGGATCACCACAAATGTTTTGGAAAGAAGTCATCCTGATATAAACACCTATTTTAGAGAGTAATCCCATTTTTCCATAACACACTGACTTTTTGCTATGCAGATAAGCCTGCAGGTTATTCAAATTTCTATTTTATTACTCACTGAAAGTTTGCCAGCCCTTGACAATTAGGACCATGAGTTGTCTCCATATAGACGTTACTTCCAAATGTGAAAACTGTTTTGTTTCTGTATTCTAGTCCAAGTAATTTGTGGAAACCTCATGTCCCACAGAAACCAAATCAATTCTCTTCAAGAGAGGAACATTTTGGGAGATAAATATAGCTCAGGTGTCCTTTGAGGCAATGAAGTGAATTCCCTGCTGCTCCAGACTCACCTTTTTCCAGATAAAAGTCTAGCAAAAGAAGTTTTGTGAATTTTTCAGCTGTCACTGGCATTGGCTCAGCAGCACAAAAGAGCAATTTAAGCAATTTGTGATGAGTTAGACAAATTTAGGACCTATGAAAAACATTCTGCAGATCTCTCTGCAGGAAAGAATTTCTGCCTTTGAGTTAGTGGAAATTCCCTCAGAAAATTACAAAACCAGCACAGGAACAATGCCTAACCAAATCCTCAGCTTTGCTTCTAGAAGTCTAATTTTAAATACAATGTACCTTGTTTACTGGGAATACATCCAGGACGTGACACACATCTTGGACTGGCTAAACATTCAGCAAATTGTGACATCTGGGGCTTTAAGTAGCAAACTAGAAATCAATACCCTGTTTCTCCCTATAATTATTGTCCACAGTTCTTTTCCCACTTTCCCCCCACCCTGCCCCAGCCACATTTGTTTTTTTTAAATATCAGCAATGGCTTAAACTCTTCTCAGAAACAACTTCAGGGGAACAAGAATCAAGCTTTAAAAATGGAAATTTCTCCTTACTTCTCAAGAGAAACAAGGCACTTCACCCAGACCTCAGGTTTGTGCACTCACTGCAAGCAGTGGCACACCAGTTTTCCACGGTCTTGGCTTCCTACAGAGTGAAGATTTCATTGCAGGGCCACTTGAAACATTTCAGAAGAGAAGAGACACAGATAGTAATCTAACCTGGATGCCAGTCAGTCAAATTGCTGTCAGATCAGGTACCTAAGGAATATGTTCCATCTTATTAGACAAAAAAAATTTATAAATGCAGTCAGTAGAAAAAAAACTGTAGAAAAAAAAAAAAAACAACCCAACCCTGTTAGCAATCTTACTTGCATTAATTTAATTTTCAGCCACAATAGCACTTTTCATTAAAAGAGTACATTTGCCTCAGACTACATCAACAGGTTTGCCAATAGCATCAAGCCAGATATTGAATATTTTGTAAATTCATCAGGATATTGCCATGATGCCATTCAAATCACATAGCACCTATGCATTATATATGCAAGGCTAGTGGCACCGGCAGCTCTTTTTCCAATTAATGAATGTCAGAGCAAATTGTTTGGAGGAGGGAAATAAACCAAAAATGAAAGAAAAGGAGATTTCTGCACAATTGCCCACTGCAACATGAAAACTCACCTCATCTGCATAGTATTAATGATATGAAATATGCAAACAGATGTTTCTCTCATTAAATGCTGTATGCAAATAACACTAGGAAGAGTGCTAATGTTGTTTCAGGGTTGAGAGATCATGGGGGGTAATTAAAGGTTAATCCAGTTTTCAGTTCACAGACTGTAAGACATGAGTGGTTATAAAGAAAAATTGTCACTTAACCTTCATTATCCAGAGCATATGGATTTTTCCTCTAGAATAGCAAAAACATATATGTATTTATCTGTACTCTACTGCCAAGTACGGTGCCTATCATTAGAGAAGAAGAGAAATTATTCGTTGAAATGAATGTCATTAAGGAGGTGCCGGAATGCATTAATTAGGGAAAGCAGAATTCAGTCAGAAGTTCTCAGGCAGCAATCTAAACCCTGCAATCTCACTAACTATATTTCAATTGCTGAGATGTTGTCAAATGTTAATAGAAAAGCATCTGAAGTACTTGTGAAACAAGTCCCCTAAAATAATTAAAAGCCTAACGTTTGAGATCCCACGCAGTTTCTCCGTAAGCCCTGTGAGGTGGATGGTTCCATCAGCAGCAGGCTCACAACCCTCTCCTTCTCTCAGAGCATCCTGCTGGGCAGATTGGAAGCAGTAAACATTTTAGCACTTAGATCTGGGTTCAACACGCCAGATGAGACATTCCCACTCCGTGCTCATAGGAGAAAATAAAGTGATAAGTGCCTGCGCTGCAGTCGAGCCCTGTTCTGCAGCAGAGAGGATTTGTGCCAAGGGAAAGGCAGGGCCAGTGTGAACCACAGCAGCCACAGGTGGGAAGAAGTAGAAAGAAGCAAAGAAACATCTTGATTTGTGCAACTCTCCCTATATAATATCCAGGTGAAAATCGATGTGGGCTTGGTTTAGTGAGAGTGAGAAATCAAAGAGGAGGTGAGAGTTGGTTCTGATCAGCCTTGGGTCCAGGGACTGTAGCATTCTCTGTTTCCAAGGTTATATGGCATGCTTGGATATTTTGGTGTTTTACTTAAAAAGTAGTCTTGCAGTCTCCAAGTCTTGCAAATTATTTCCTGTAAGTATGGAACAAGAGCTAGGGTTTGTGTGTGCCTCTGCAGTGTGTCTTTCACCATCTGGCTGTCCCCACTGTCTCTGGCACTCCTCTCCCAGTAACACCACTAGACCTTCCGTCTGTGCCTCACTGGTTCTTTGGGCTCAAAACCCATTTTCCCTCCCTTCTGACCTCACAATTTCCTTTTTGCACATGACATCAAAGAACCACAACCACATTAACCCAGCCTCAACATTTACCTTGGTTTCCTGGGCTGAATAGCTCAGATTTGGCCCAAAACTTTCAAACAGCAATGAGTAGAATATAGCCTCAACTTGAGCTATCATGACTCTTCTAGCTGTAGAATTTCACTACAGAATTCAGTTTTAGAACTCCTCATTAACTGAGGGTACCAAAAGCCCCAACTAATAAATTGTATTATATGAGATAAAAATCAACAAATTTATATATCTGTGCCTGCATTCATGTGGGTTCCTGTGTCATAAACTGTGCTTTGTAGAAATTCCCCTTCTCTACGATTTTTCACAGCTATTTACAGCCTGCCCCCATTTGAAAAACGTCAGATAACCAAGAAAAGGCCTGTGAAAATATCACTTTTTCTGAAGCTGAGCACTGCAGGAAGATTTTACTTCATGTTATTTTGCAATGAATGGCTGCAGTGAAACACAAATGTCATCCTCCTCCCTTTGAGCGTGGAAAGTCCGTACTTTCTCTCGGGCCATAAATTTTGTAAGGACATTACATTTACCCAGCTGCAAATTTAAGGGCAACACAGTGCCCATCCAGAGCACCACAGAAGAGACTTCCAAACACCAAAAGCCCACAGCAGAAACAAGGCACGGGTGGGAGAAAACCCACCTCCACCCTCCCTCAGCGTGAGCCACGGCCGCCTCCAGCTGCACATCCACCACCGGCAGCTGCTGCCCCTCCACAGCCTCCGGGGGTTGAGGATTACCCTGTGCTGGGAGGATCCTCTGGCACAGGGGGTTCTGTCAGCCGGGGGTCCGGGGCTGTGGGCAGCCTGTGGCACAAAGCAGAGGGGCCGGCAGGTGCGGGAGCCCCGCGGGGCTGCTCCGGGCTGATAGCATTGACTCAGCCCCTGCTCCGAGCCCTGCCGCACAAAGGTGATTCCCCCATGCCGCCCTCGCCGGGCATCAGGCCCTGGAGGAACGATTCCGACTGGAAATCTCTCCTTGTCTCCAGCCCTCCTCAGCAAAAGGGGCTGTCAGCCTCATCCCGGGCTTATCGCGCCCGAGGGCGGCCCCAGCTCCCTGACTGGGGGAGATTTAAAGTTGTGCCCGTGAAGTCTGAGCGAGTTCTGGTAAAATGCCACCCGATCCTTATTAAAGCAGATTACAAGTGTCCCCTGAAATGTCACTGTGCATTTACAGAGGCAGACGTACAAAAACACCCGGCCGTCAAATTTCTCCTTGCGCGATGTGGGCTCAGGGAAATTGAAGACAGGTAAATGTGCGAGGAAATGGGGCCTGCAAAACACCGAGGACCAAAGTGAGGATTTGGTCCAATGCTCACAAGAGCCTAAGGATAAATCTAATGAAATTTGCATTTAAATGGCTCCGTGCAACCCCTGACAACAGTGTCTCACACACTTGGGTGTGCACACGGGTCCTCAAAAATGGAAACACACTCCAACACGTCTGGTTACCTGCAAGGACCTGTGGCTGAAGGATGCAAGGGATCTGGGCCTACAAAAAGAGAATAAATAGGTATTAAAATCTATGGATTTAATAATGGAAACACACTCCAACATCTCTGGTTACCTGCAAGGACCTGTGGCTGAAGGATGCAAGGGATCTGGGCCTACAAAAAGAAAATAAATAGATATTAAAATATATTTATCGTAAGCAGAGTTTTGGATGTCTAATTGCCGCAGTTCGTTAGAGGAACAAAAAGATCTTCCCTGACTTCAGCCATATCCAAGGGGATTAATTTGCCACTCTTCAAAAACAACTCATTGGAGGAATGCCCTCTTTGATTCTTTATTCTCACATAATTAGGAGCAGTAAGTACACTAGATACACTCAGTACTTAAAACATTAGTAGAAATAAATCTGCCACACATCTCAAGAGGGCAACAAAGATGTAGCTGTCTGGGATGGGAGCCTCCAAGGTGGATCCTGTTAGTGGGACATCCCATCCAGGTCCCATTCCCTCCAGCACAGATGGTGCTGCTCCATCCCACCTTCGATGGCCATGAGCTGGACATGACTGTCCAGAAGGACCATGGTGGGGGCTGCAGGAGGCAGCAAGGCCATCAGTGGGGCTCAGCTGATCTCTTCACCATTTTTAAGGAACATATTTTTTTCTGCTCTGAACCCACAAAGCACCATGTGCTCCCTGTCAAACCTCCCAGCTCGTGTCTCGTGCCCAGGTCCTTTGTGGAGGCTTTGCTTCTTGTCAGAAAATTCCCCATAGCAGAGGGGCTGTGTCTAGGAAGACAGAGAAAACAGGAAAGGAGACGATTTTGTTCTGAAATATAAAATTAAAGTCAATTTGATTCTTACTCAAGAAAGAAAAAAAAAACAAAAACCCACACCAAAAAATGAGATGGCCTATAAATTTCTACAGAGAATTATTCTGAGAGTATTGAACCAAACCTTGTCTTCTCCATGACTGATTTTCAAGATTCTTTGTCATTTCTCTCATTAAGGACGCCCTGCCCATCAGTGGGATTGCTCACCTGAACAAAGCCACCCACTGGCTCTGGGGACCAATGTCCTGCAGTATCCCAGCCAGGACTCCTGCCCACAGGAGAAGGCTGGAGAAGCAGGGAGATGCCAGAATTCCAACCATTTGTTTTGGGCTGGGAGTGCTGACACCTCAACCTTTCCTGGTGCCCTTCAAGCTCCCGGCTGGAGAGGCGGCTGCCTTTATCTCCTGCTTGTTTAAGGTAATTACTACTTGTATTTCCTCCCTGCTGGTTCTGCTGGAGCGGAAAAGGCTTCGGCCTTCACTTCACTATACAAAATAAAGAAAAAAAATCTGGTTTATAAACACCACGTTTTCTATAACTTCAAAGGCAGGTTGTAGGGTGAGAGTCAGGAGAATGGTCGCTATTTGGAAAGCAGGCTAATAATAATGATGAAGTTGCTGCAGGGAAATCTCTTGTCGAGCCTCCCTGAGCACTCTTTGTTCCCTTGGTAGTAAACAATTATCTTTTAAAGATGCTCTGCTGTCCCCACCACTCACCCTATGTAAGATATGAAACAACCCCAAAAAGCTGCCCAATTGTGTGCAAAGAGTGGATTTCCTTTCAGAAAGGGTGGGAATTTGCAACTCTTTAAAAACACTTAGTGTTAATTAAAACCTATGCAGCCCAAAGAAAAATATAGCACCGCTTTTCAAGGAGGGATGAAGTCAGTCTGATTAGCAAGTGTTTTGTTACCATGCTAAAATATGCTTTTTGATTCTTAAAATTCAGTGCTTACTACTGATGGAAAACAATTGTTTGTGCTCCATAGCAATGAAAGTTCAAGTGACTTAGAAATACCCAACAATATGCTAAAAAAAAAAAAAAGCTTCATGTTTTACAAGGAAATCTTAAAATAAGAGTTCCTTTAAAAGTACATTTTGGAGGACAACATGTAAGCAATAAGGAATATGGAAATTCTTCATTTAAAATCTACCTCACAGTCAGCAGTGTGTTGATTTGAAATGCTTTGCCTTTTCTAACTGTTCCCCTCCTCCTAATAAGCACTGCATCCAATTTGTATGTTATTCTGATGAAATGGTTTAAGCGAGAGAAAATGAGTAGTTTGAAAAATAAAGGAAAGTTCTACAGAAGAAATGAAGTGCTATCATTGAAATCTTTATTTATGTGAAAAGAAAGGGCTAAAACATTACCTCAGAATTCAAGATTACAACATCAGTAGGATATAAAGTAAATCCATTCTCGTACTGAAACATCAGAAACCATAATCCTTTTTCAAAGACCTTTTGTTATTTTAATGTCTGACAAATTATGCTTTTTTAAAAGAAGAAAAACACTTAGATTTAAGAGGTTTCTTTTACTTCAGTAAAAGTAGTTTCACTATTTAAAAGTTTCAATTTTCTGTAACCAATAGTATTTACCATGCTGGCTAAGTATTAACACAAGAGTAAGGTTATTTTAGCTTCTNTAACCAATAGTATTTACCATGCTGACAAGAGTAAGGTTATTTTAGCCTCAGTAGGACCAAATACAAAGTTGCCACCAAAGATTTTGCATCAAGTTGTTATGGCAACTTAGTGTTCTAAAAAGTATTAAGTTTGAGCAAAAGGTTTTGTTTTGTTAATTTGGTTGCTTTCCCCACAGGTTTTGAAGTTGTCAAGTGTTGTAAAAATGTTACATCATTATCATTCAAATGATGGGAGGTCTCAGAACATATTTAAAATTTGTTTATGCTGCAGGACATTCCAGGATGATGTCCAAGGATGCCAAGACCTGTCTTTAGAGTGAAACCCTTGACCTCAATGTGAGCACAGGAGTCATTCCACAGCAATCCTAGCACTAAGAAACAAGGATGAGAAGAAAAAAACCTGCATTATTTGCCTCCAATGTCCCAAAAGAGAGACAGGATGGATGAAGGGGTGGAAGAAGGTAGCCTTCCCTTGTGCATCCAGCACCTCTCTTTCATGTGTTCATGTTCGAAAGCAGAAACAATGAGTTCCTTATGGTATTGTGGGCTCTTGACATCACATGAAGAACTGGAAGAGTGAAATAAGCTCCTGAGAGCTCTGCAACCAACAGGTTTTGACTGGTGCAGACAGGGCAGGAAATTACTGTAAGAAGCCTGTTTTAGGTCCTGTGCCACAAGCAGGGAAAAGACAGAATTATGGGCTTAAAACCCCGTAATGAACAGGAGCTCAGGATCACGGGATTTCTGTCACAGCCATTTGGAATGTTCCCAGTGCTGCAAGACCCACCTCAGACCCTCAGTTCCCAAGCCCTCACCCTACCCCAGATGTGCAGCACAACCTCTCACACACCCAAGTGCACTGTGAGCTCTGGCACTATCCTGACACCTGCACTGGTCCCAGTTTGGGCAGGGGAGAACTGGAGAGCTCCCAAATTAGTGAGAACAGTCACGGCAATGTGCAGAGTGGCCTGGGTTGATTTGTCTAGGTAGCCTCATGGGTGCATGGCCAAAATGTTCTGCTAGCTTCCTCTCAGGCTGGGTTTGGGGGCTTTCATGTATGTGGCAAAAGAAAGGGAAATAAGAGAGCAAACTAATTCTGGCCCTCGTGAAATGGATGCTTTCTTTCACACTGACCAGTTTTCTGAGTTTTTAAATGAAGCTGGAAACTATGGGGAGGTTGTGTTGCTTTAATTGGAACTTTGATTTACTGTTTTTCCTCACCAGGCCTCTCAACTCTTTCCTCTCCTAGTTTTCCTATTCATCTCTTTTTAAGGAGAAAGGTGGGTGGGAATAAACTGGGGAAATTGAAAAGAAAACCAAAATTTTCAAAAACAAAACCCTGACATTCATGTGACCATAACAAATTTAGAGGATAAAAAGAAGAATTTATTTCTTAAATTTGAAATTATTTTGATGCTTAAAACCATGTTTTCCTTCTTTTGCAGAAGGGGATCAATCCGCTAAATACCTACATGGCAAAAAATCCAAGAAGCTTTTCCTGCCAAATTCTGCCAAATCTCGCATGAACTTGTGCAAATCATTTGCCAGTTTCTCAGTGCACTGTTTGTGCAGTGAGAACAATACCAATTCCTTTTTCTCATCCCTTTGTCTTGTTTACTGAGATAGTCACTACTCCAGGGAGTACACAATCTCTAATTATGAGCAACCAGCACAATAGTTGCCTGATCTCTAGGACCTACCGCAATACAAAGGACTAATAATCATCACAAGTCTTCTGTTCTGATGCATGGGCTGCAAGAGTTATGAATACTAACATATGCTGGAAAGTTCTGTTTAATTTTATGTCTTTGAAAGAAAATAAAAGCCTATTTTTCCCATTGGTGCCATTTACACAAGCTTCTACTTTCCAGGAAGCTTCTGCTTTTCCATGTCTTCCTTCTCCCTTTCAAAACAGAAATAAAAGTCTCACTAAATAAAATAAAGATTATGAATGGCCAGTCTTTTACTTCCTACCAGTTATTGTCACCCAGGAACATGCAGCACAGGATGTCTATGTTATCATTCAGCTTCACAGGGATCTGCCAGCTGCTGGCCATATGCTAAATCCTAAAAGGAATTATCCATGTTCTGTGCTGTCTGTACATGTCTGATTCTCTGTTTATGTATTTTTGCTTGATTATGGCATATTATAAATCCAGCTAACTTAACTTTTATGGTTAGAATCCAAATCCTCCAGTTGTTGAGGGTAGTTTTTTTATTCAAATGAAATTCCACTGCCACTGTGGAAAGTTTACACAGCAATAAATGGGATGAAAACAGTCAGATTTCACACAAATGCATCAAACACAAACCAAAAAGTCTGTGGGATTTCATTCACAATGACAGCCCTTCTTTAGAGTTTGCTTTTTAATGATGTTTCATAGCATACAGAATTTCCCAGCAGCTTTCGTGGCCCTGTCCAGGACCTCTGTCCCCAAAGTAACTCATGGTTTCCACTGTGGAGATCCCTGGCCATCCCAGCCACTTCAAGGCCAGGGTTATATTCCTCCATCCCCATCACCACCCTTTATGAGAGGAGACTGTGGGGCAAGGAAGAGTGCAGTGAATTCCTCAGTCAGAGGAAATAGCTGACCTGGGAACTGAGCTCCAGTGGCTTAGCCCTCGAGCAGGAACCAAACGAGAGGTTATTGTTTGCTGTTGGAGCCTGTTGACATCACCAGATATTTGAAGTCAGATTTTGTGAGTGATCTCTCTATGTACACACTCATCTCAAAATGATACAACACTGAGGCAGGCTTTTATATGCCCAGGCCATGGTAAATCTTTACCACAAAAGCATTCTAAAATGCTTTTTACATAGGAGACTTATTTTTCAGAATGTGGGAACATACCCCTTGGGGATGCAGATTGTTTCCTCAGGACTCAAACATTCCCATGTGGTAAAATGAAGTAGGAGGATCCAATGAAAGCAGCTCTCACTTCTCATTTAATTTACTACCTAATACTCAGCAGCCTAAGATTTATAAGACACTACAGAACTGTCTACATGTTTCCCCTTGTGGCAGATAGCAGATAACTGTTAATAGACTTGCTCAGAAAGTTTATTTAAAGGAAGAACTTAACTGTATTATTTTTCATGGAGGTGTGAACATTGCTTAAGGAGCTTAAGTCTTCATGTATAAGTATTATCAGATAGGTTCATGAGGATGCTAATGTGCATTAATATGAAACTCCAAAACCAGCTTTCACTGGTGTATGTGCATAGAGCCATTTTGTACACAATGCCCTTTCTGATATTGCAAAGTTCTGGGACTGTTGAATTCATTATTATTTCCAAATGTAATAATATTAACACATACTGCACACCTTCTCTATCCTCTTTCTGCAGCTCCTGTTAAATCAGCAAGAAAGCCACTCATGCAGAATCCAGTCTCCTCTACAGTTGAACCTGGCATCTGTCTGGGTAAGCTTTTGTCTGCCCTTCTACACAGGGCCATGCAGATGTTGTAGGAAAGCCAAGGTGCTGGAGGGCTCCACATCACTTCTCATTTTCACTTGTCAGATGTACCCACATATTTTGCAGTCCTGCCCTGCTCCTAATTTAAATCCTTTACCACAACAGTCAGTAGCTCGCCGAGTGGGGCTGGGCTCCAGTTTCCAAACACTGTCACAGAGATGCCTGATCCCTTTCCATGCAATTGAGCACCTTTAGAACCTTTGGCCTTCACTGAGAGGGGAAGGCACACACCCCACACTGCTCAGCACTTCCCAGGATCCAACCCACTCTGCACATGCTGTGTGGTGATGAAAATGTGATTAAAGGAGAGTATATTACATTATGTCCAGCTTTAGAGAAATATTTTAATGGAAGAAAGAAAGAGCCATACATTTTCTTTTTTTGGTTTAGAGGTAAGCTTCACCTCATGGTATTTACAACCTAAAGCTCTCCAATATTGGGTTAGCTAATAGAATCCAGACAATGAAGCTGACTACAGGGAAAAGCAAGAGACGGTTTTAGTTTCACCAGGCAAGGAGAAGAAAAGACCCAGCTTGATAAATGGTGAGAAGTATATTAGATGTTAGAAAATATTTCATTTTTAATAATCCTAGGTGTTACTGACAACCCAGGTAAAAAGCAAAGTTCATTTCTTCAAAATATATTTAATCTGACAGTATCCCTTTAATTAAGTAGCAATTTAGATTTTCTTCTCCTCCACATACAAAGCTTTAATGAAACATGAAAGCCACAAAAGAAATTTGTGTGTGTTTCATGGTGAGGCGTGAGGAACGATTTTCTGTTTAAATTCACAGACAGTAGCTATACAAATAACATTTAATATTTGTTGGAAGTATTATCTGCCTTTTCCCCCTCACAGCATTACATTACTAAGGTAATAAGTACATGAGAATACACGATTTCCTGGCTACTGTATTGAATATGCACCTTTAAACAAAGTTAGACTTGGGAATTTACCCATATCTTAAAATGCTAATCTAACACTAATTAAAAGGCCAGTGCACACGCTTTGATGGATTCCAGTTCCTGGAATATGACAAATGAATTCCGATGGCATGCACGACTGCAGCAGAATGACAATGGCAGAGCTGCAGCCACCGGGGGCAGCCAGGAAAGCACATCCCTGCGCTGGCACAGGGCACGGAGGACACACTGCTGGAGCTCGACACGGTTTGTGTGGGTGCTGCCGTCCTCTCGAGGTGTGGCCAGCCACAGCCTTTGTTTCTCATTTTGCAGCTGCTTCCAGGCTATGCTGAAGCAAATATTTGGCTGCTTCTGCACCCCACCCACCCTCCCTCTAAGAAATGCTCCTCCCTGGTGCTGCCTGTGCAGTGCTGAGCTCTTCAGGGAGAACAGCCTCCCTGGGGAAGAAAAGCCAAATGGTATCATTGCCTTTCTCCCACAAAATTAGCTCATTTCATAGACTTCTTCAACCCCATAAGCCCCATGGATAAAGAAGCATAAGGAGATCAGATAAATATTTCTAAATGAGATTCTATGTCCAATATCTCCTGCAAATAACTGTCTTGTTGATCTTCCTGTCTTAGAGTTGGAAGAAAATTAAAACCCTGGTTGTGAGACAATTTGGAAGTATGGCCTATGAGCTCTCAAGTGCATGCCTCTTTTGAACTGAATGCAATAAGAGGTACTTATTGCATGATGATATCCAAAAATTGCCTTTACATTCCTTCTTCCCACACAGGCAAAGCCAAAATTTAATTCATGCTAATTAAAAAGTTTGGTTAAAAAAACAAAAGAGGTCATATTTTTGAAGCAGTCTTCTTAGATGTCGTTTTAAAGGGTTTTGAAAGTTGGGATATCCATTTATTTACTTGCCTCCCTATGTAAAGCAGACTCAATCTTTCCTTCTTGCACAGGTTTTTGTCTAAATCATGGCAGAAGTCACCATGTGTCCCCCTTACAGAGGACTTGAAGAGCTCAACTGTGGAGAAAGCAGCTTGAGATTATACAAATAATCTTTGCTCAGACCAGACAGGAGGTCCTTCTTCCCCAGGGTTCTCCCTATAGGTAGCAGTTGAATTTTGAGCTTCCCACCTGGACTGGAGTCTGGAGGACACCTTTCCCACAGATAAGGAAATATTCCACCCCCTGAGGCATCAGGTACCCCAGGGCTGACTGATCCTCCCTAAAAGTGTTGAGTTGGTTTGTGTAAATAATTAAATTTGCAGATCTGAACAAGAACGCCTGTACTCACGGGTTAACATAGGGGTTCATTTGCAGCCTCCCCGCAAGGCACTCAGAGCTTGAGTGGCTTTGCACACACGCCCTGGCAAAACCAGAGACTGCAGCTGAGCAGGAGCATTTAAAAGCTCAGCAGCATTTTACCAGCAGGCTCTGGGATGGCCCTGTGTGTCTTAAAACCTGGCTCAGAGCACTTCTTCCAGGGTCTCACAGTGAAATGGTGCCAGTGCTGGACACTGAACTGTGCTCTTCTGAGGAATGTCTGTCCAGATTTTTGCAAACAAGGCTTAGGGACTCTCAGAAGGTTTAATGGAGTGAACACAGCACCACCCTAACAGAGCTGCACAGACTTGAGAGTGGAGCTGGCTGGTTGCTGGCCAGCTTGGACAGGATGATCTTAGTCTGGCCTGCAAAAGATCATGGAAAAATATCCAGAGTCCTAATCCATACCTTAAAAACAAGATCAGACTCTTTGTTGTTTCAAGGGGGTGAGAAAGATTTTTTTTTTTCCTGGATTGTTCCTTTTTTTTTTCTTGAGCTGAATTTCTAGATGAGGTAAATTCTCCCTGTTACAAGTTCTGCTTGATCTCACTATCACAAAGTGTATACACACCTCTAACATGTTCCTTGACTGCCACTTCTGTGTTCTCCTGCTCTTCAATCAGAGATAAATAAACGAAAGGCAGCATGATGCCTGTTATCTAAAAAGATTCAGGTAGAGCAAGTATCATAGCACAATCAGGGCGCTTGAAAATTGTATTTTCCTGGAAAGGACTTTTACTTGCCTTCTTGGATCATACACAGAGGAAGTCCAAGGTCTAGAGGGAGAAAAGAACTCTTAGTAACTGAATGTTTGAACATTCATACAGGATTAATTACTTGTTTTATTTTTTTCTTTAATTTTAAATGACTGTACTGCTAGCAAAAGTGAGAAGTAAAGACTCTGATCTATGCCAGGCACTTAGTACATGCAAATACTCTGCAAGTTTTTCCTATCTTGAAAAATTTCAGCATAAACTACAAAGGCAAAGTGGACTGAACTGATCCCTGGAGAAAACATGTGCAACTCCACTTACATAAAAAGACTGCTTGCTTCAATAGATCTGTGCCCATTTATCCTCAGGATGAATTCACACATTTTTTTCTATTATTAGATGGACATCCTATTTCTAATGGAGTCTATGTGATCTAAGCACTTTTACTTATTTTTTTTCCTAGAAGTAGGATTCTGTGCTTAGAGGATGAATTGCACTGCTGAGCAGTGCTGGAAGGATCAATTGAGGTGCATTAACATTTGCAGTGCCATTATGCTCTATCGGAAATACTGGGCTCTATAAGAAATTTCAAACAAAGCATGAGCTCAGTCTTGGTAAAGCAAATCTTTTGTCTGTGGCATATTCCACCAGCAAATTAGTGCAACAAGGATTAAACAGCTCTTGAAATGTCATCAGAATGGATGAATTTCACAACAAATAACAAAAGAATTGTCAATGTCTAATAATTATTCCTCAAAACCTATTTCAATAAAAATTTGCATCCTCACTGTCATGATGGCTCATAAAGTTCTAGTTAACATTTACTTAGGACAACAATTAAGCCAATTGAGACACTCAATACAATACGCAGGCAGAACGTGTAAGAGAGTTATGAGCAGTGGAAAATAGGTGCTCATTGCAGGGTAGGTGTGAATCACAAGAGCTGCAGCCAGGTTTTCCCTGTGTAAAAGTCAAGTGTCAGGGTGCCTGTGCTTGGTTACAATTATGAGAGATCAACTCTATCCTGTGAGTCATATTCTCCACAGCCTTGGCCAACTTCATAACCTGTCTGTGC
The DNA here is from genome assembly GCA_013400435.1 of Pycnonotus jocosus. Taxonomy (NCBI): domain Eukaryota; kingdom Metazoa; phylum Chordata; class Aves; order Passeriformes; family Pycnonotidae; genus Pycnonotus; species Pycnonotus jocosus. Next base: position 403,472 of record VWYP01033072.1, on the reverse strand, counting down.
TATTCTTTGGGAAGATAAAAAGGAGTTTTCACCCCAATACTTGGGCCCTTGTGATTGAATGGCCCTGACTGAGCTGTTGGCATGGCCAGTGTGACAGGAATGAACAGCACTGACAAAGGGCAATCCCTGCAGTATTTAGTTGTCTTGGTTTGAAAGACAGGTATCTGCTAGAGAAGGGCAGGACCTGCCCAGGAATGGAGAATTCTCCTCCCTCCAAATTATTATAATTTAGAAAATTAAAGAGGCTTTCAGGCAGAGATATGGGGGTAGGAATAACAGTTCTTTTACTAGGAATATTAAGAATACAAATGTAATAGTTGCGTTTAAAAAACCCAAACAAACAAAACCAAAAAACCCAAACCAAACAAACAATAACAACAACAAAAAACCCCCANAGGAATAACAGTTCTTTTACTAGGAATATTAAGACTACAAATGTAATAGTTGTGTTTAAAAAACCCAAACAAACAAAACCAAAAAACCCAAACCAAACAAACAATAACAACAACAAAAAACCCCCAAAGCAAACAACAACAACTACAGCAATAATAATATCAGAACCAGGAACCTCGAGCAGTCCAATCTCTTGGGACTCCGAGAGCACCAGGCTGGAAAGGCGGAGAATCCCAGGCTGGTGGACGATCAGAAGCTCCATGGTGGTTAACTGGATGGCAGGGATGTCCTGGCAGGGCAGGGGGTGCAGGGCTACAGCGAAGCAAAAAGCCTCAAAGCAGTGCCAAAGAAACACCCATGGCCCAGCAGCACAGGAGGAGGCGAGCTCGGAGTTCCAGGGCACACGAGCAGATGATGGCAGATTTTCTCAGGACCAGTGGGGACAGTGAACTCTTACTGCAGCAGCAGCCTCACCCTCCTTCCTCCTCCATTGCCGAGAGCGAAGCTGCCTCCAGCTCTGTCCTTTACCTGCTCCAAAATTCGTGTTATCTCCTCCTCTGAGAGACACTCCCAGAGAGACAAAAGAAGTGCAGCCAGGTGCTACAACTCCTCTCCTTTGGCCCCTTCTGCCTGAGTACCTACAAGCACCCTGTAGTTAGTTACCTAACTTATGGGAAAAATTCTGTAAATGAAAAAAAAAACCAAACCCAAATCTAACCCTCAACATTAGTTCAGGTCTGTGCAAGCAGCACATGTTCTGTCTACACCAGAGGGAGCTCAGGCACGAGGTTATGCTACAGCTCTATTTTCCACATTGCATGACCACAGGGAGACATTTACAGAGATGTTCTCACTAGATTATATTGATGACCTGAACAGTTTGTGTAATCCATGGACTTCCTCCTTCTAAATTAAGGGGCTCTGCTGATGAAGGTGCGTGCACTCCATGTTGGCACCAAAAATGTGTCCTATATGATCTGTCTGGGAGTTTTTTCCAGCTCTTACCAGTCTCTCCACAGTGGTGGCAGTGGTGACTGGTAAGGCTCTGGGAGCAGTCATCTGGTTATCTTATGTGACAGTAACAAAAGGGATGTGTCAGCTGTGATAAGCTCTCATTGAACAAAAAAACTCCAATTTCTAGGAAGGTCTTTTTTTTGTTATGACAGCAGCAATTGCATTGAATTTCAGACATCACACGTTGAAATATAAACAACAGCTGGGCAGGCTTGAGGAAGGGGTTTAGTACTGCCCTGTACCTAAATAATACAAGTTATGCACCCTCAACTGGCAGAAACCAAGTTCTTTTTTTAACAAACTCTCACCATCGACATCAGTGGAGCTGGAAGATTTTCCACGAGACACTTGCCTTTATCTCTGGTGCTCCAGCCTTTTCTGATCTAAGTTACTCCCACCCCTTCCCCTGCTTCATTATAACCTTTTCCTTGCATCAAAGAAATAGGATCTGAAGCCTGGACATTTCACAACATTTCCTTCTGCAGAACCTACTCCACTTCAGTTTCCTCAAGACTGTGAGAAAGCAAATATTCCAGAAACTTCAGAGCTACGGCACATATTTTTTGATGGAGCCCCTTAAATCCACTGGGAATCTCATTTTGAGGATTTGTAAACACCTGCTAGAACTCTGACAACATGCAGCGCTGGGGCCAATGAACATTAATGCAGAAGAAGAGCTCAGGCACCTGCAGGCAGTTAAATACAGGAGAGCTCTTTCTACACAGGCTGTGTCAGCATTTAAGTGCTAGATTGTTTAGCAGCACCAAGTACAGCACTGCCTGCTTAATTTTCTCCATCTAACAGTTGCCTGCCGATTTTAAAGATTCATACACCCTTCTGCAGTCAGCATTGAAAGAGGAGCTAATATCCACAACCCAGAGCAAATGTAGGTCCATGTCTCCAATCTTTTGTTTTCATACAAATTTTGTCACCCTTATTTGTTCCAGTTTGACAAGTTTTGGAGCAAAGGCTTTCCTTGATTGAGGGCAGCAAAATATGATCCCGAGATTAGTCTGTGGGTAAATTCTGCCACTTCCATCATGAAAGAATCTGGGAATAAATTCCTAGACCTAAGGCTTTTGATTGAGTCAGAAAAGAAAATTAATTACATCAGATAATTCTATACTTCAAATCCATAATTATATTTAACAACAGTGTCCAGCATTATTATCAGCTATCCAAAACAATGAAGGTGACTCCAGTGGGAATGCTGTGAGACTAAAACTGAGCACAGGGCCCTTGAATACAGTACGGCCTGAGATAATGCCAGTGTAAGACACTTTCCCCTCCCTCTTTCCTCTTCTACAGGAATCTCATCCTTTTCCTCTCACTCCTCAATCCATTCTCTATGACTCCCTCAATAAGCTCTGTGCAGTTATATGTGGACACACATTCTAAACCAGATCACTGAAAAAGGACTGCTTTAAAAAAAGACACTTTTTCTTTAGGAAGAGGAGATTGGGAAGGAAGCAGCAACTGCTCAAACACATGAGATATCTAACCTTGAGGCCTGACGCCAGTGGCAGGCAATGTACACCAGCCTAAGAGATGTGACATTGATCTTTAAAAAGCCTGCTAAAAGTATGGCATGAAACAGCAGCCTCACAGAGCTGGGAAAAGCGTGCTGTTGCTTAAAAAAGTGCACCCAAATCCCTTCCCTGAGCTGATCTTTAAAAATTAAAGTGACCTAAAGCTAAGCATATTTTAAAGTGTTGTTTGTATAACAAACAAACAAACAAAAAACACAGCAAGAGAAGCAAAGGCAGTCACTCTTAACAAAGAACATTCTGTGATGTCTGTATTTCTGCAAGAATGGCCCTTGGCATTGCTGTGCTGAGAGTAAGGACATTTTATAAACGTATTTCTAAAAAGAGGAAGTATTCAAATTGGAAATGCCCATTTGGCTTACTCTCCCCATTTGCAGCTTGTGTACTCCTGCAGCAGATAACAAAGAGGACAGCTCTTGCTAGCAGGCTCCTCTCAACATTCTCTTCATTAACTTGCAAAAAATAAAAGCTCCATCCTACACTGTTTGATGGTAATTAGAAGCTGAATCATGCGATATGTCAACTTTCTGATGTTCTTTGCATGTTTACACTTTCTAGCAGCACATTACACCTAGCTTTATTCAGGGCTTTCTCACAATGCTGTGCTATTACAGAGTGTAGTTTGAGGAGCTGGTGACATACTTCAAATATAATTGTGGAAAACGTATTCCTGTAAGTTCCACAGAAGAGAAATCAATGTTAAAACAATCTCAGTGATCCTTGGTTGTGCCAGGAATCTTTTAAATTCACAAAAGAATGTGATGATTTTTCATCACAAGTGCAGATGATTGGACAGAATCAGAGAAGATGCAGATTATTTTTCTTTCTCTCTTTGAGCAGTACTGGTAAATTCAGGGCACTACTAGTTTGGAATTAATACTGGTCTGTACCAGTAGAGGCCAACTGGCATTTCAGTATCAAAGATCTGACAAGGTCAGCAACCACTTCTCCACAGAGAAATCCTCAAAATACCATAAACACTATTTAGCTAGGAGAGTCCACAGGCAGCATTACACTTTGCTTGGTATCTGAACTTGCTGTTTGACCTACATGAATGTGTAGTTCATTTCAGAGAAGCTGTGAAAAGATGGACAAAATTCCCTCTCTGGCTACCAGAAAGCAGTCAGTTCTCCTTTGGGTAAACCCCCTTATTTTGGTATCTATCTTTTCCCTTATATCATATGCATTTTCCTCAGTTATAGCAAAAGCTGCCAAGGCCTGACTCATGAGGACACGTAACATGGAAATACAAATGCTCATTTCAATCTGTAGTCACTTCATGCCAGCCTGAAGTCACTTCCATCTGTGAGTCAGGCAGCCAGCACACCTGGGAAACTCCAAGAGAAATGAACGTACTGTTTAAGTCAGGATGATGATTCAATATCAGACAATGAACATGACAAGCGCAATCACACATAACAAAGGTAGGAACTCCTTTTATAAAGCTGGCTGTTTGCATTCCTTAGTGTCTGTTTAACTCCTGTGCTTTTTCAGGGCAAAATGTTTTATTCCAGGTCCAACTAAAAGCAAAGAAATAGAAACCTCTCAGCTGTGTTACAATCCCATAGAAACTGGGAAGAGAAGATTTGATGGTAAAATAAATACAGCTGGAGACAGATCAAAGCAATGTAGCATTTCTCAACAAGAAAGATGACAACTTTTCTCAAATGAAATTCAGGCTTTTACTTACTCTTGTGATGCCCAGAACATCTGCATTCAATATCACAGTTCTTCTACCCTCTCGGTGGGACAGATGGTAACGAGGTGCCCAATTCCCAATGATTTTCAAAGAGGTTTAGGCACCTGCCACAAGATTGTTGAAGATTGATTTCTCTCTGTTATTCTCAGCTTTGACAAAACAAACCAGGAGATTCCTTTCACTCTCCACTTTGCTGCCAGCCAGGAGTTTGCCCTCACATAAACTGCTCAACCTCCATATTCCTCTTTTTAGCCACTCCATTTGTTAATAAAAATCCCACCCTATTATTAATATATTTAATACTTTTAAAGATGCTTTGAGCTTGCATTAAAGGCACACTATAGACACATCTGTACCTAAATTACCAATGTTCAAAAATAACAGGAAAAATACTTGTTGGTGTATTAGCTACATCTGATCAGTGCCAAATAAAAATCTACTCTGGTTTTACTAAGGTCACTTAGTGCTGTGCAAATCTCAAGAGGTAAATATTTTTGAAAGAGGGGAATGCTTTGAGATTAAGCAATACATTTCAGTTTTTGATCAAATGCCAGAAGCCATAGGTGAATAGGAAACAGACATCAGTAATTACAGTTTGTACTTCAGCTATTTCAAAACCCCTTGCTTCAATGAGCAAGTATTAACTGGACAGACACTCCTTCACAAATTAGAGGCTGCAAAGACTTATTACACACCACATTTATCTTTGAAACTTGTCCAACAGAATTAAACTAAAAAAATAATGATACAGATTATGGTTGCAGGCAAAAAAACTATTAAAACTCTTAACAACTATATATGTTTTTATCTGTCAAACTGTCCCTGCAGCCACTCTTTGGTTAAGGAGCTCAGGAATGCAGTATTAAGAAATACAAGTAATTGTATTAGTATGCTGCTGTCAAACTTCAAACTGGCTGTATTTTATCACAGGAGCTGATAAAAGAATTTCTCATGTAGGCCTTAAAACACAATAGAATTGCAGGAACATGAGATGGGAGCAGAAATGAAGACATGGCAGCTGAGTGAGAACCATTTCAAGGAGCATCAGCACTGCTCATTGAAACTGTGCAGAAATACCCAACTTGACATCATTAGGGCTGCTGAAAACCCCAAAGCAAACCCCTCACCCTGGCACAGCACCTGAGTGACAAGCCCAGTCCACAGCAGACTGAGGCTGGAGCAGGCCAGGATGCTCCAGAGACAGCCTTGCTCAAACAACAGAAATTGTGAGAGCACATTCTACTTCCCAGGTAGTTTCCATTTGTTCACTCCAGAGAGCCACATTTGGGAAGCTACACAATTTTTCCTCAAAAGACTTAATGCTACTCAGGATATCCAAGACAGTACCACGACTGACGTTGGATGAAATATGAAATTGTGGTGAAGAAAAAAACTGGGGCAAAACTAGTACATGTATTTATGTTTTTCAGGACTTCTGGGAGGGAGGAAGCACTTTGGCAAGGCTGCCTTTAAACTGCTGCCCAGCTCAAGATAGCATCAAATGAACTTCTAATAAATATCTGGCTTCACAACAGATTTATACTGATATTTATAATTTAATTCCTCTACATTGGTAGTTTCAGTCAAACAAGGAGATATTGCAAACTTTTCATCTGCTGAAAGAATTATTATTACATCTCAGATTTAGTTCAGTGTAAGAGGTTATATATGTAAGTAAAAAGCTTTCAGTTAACTAAAACAAGCACTTAGATTGGTTTAACACTGTTAAACAGGAAACGTTAAATCTCAGAATGCACTTTTACTTGTTTGGCCAAAATTTACATCACAGACCAAAACTACTAAAAAAAAAAAGGTGTCAGCACAACACAAGACATTTAAAAACAGATTAGCAATTTAGGGATATTATTATTAAAACTACAGTTGTGCATTTATATGAACTCTATAAAGATGTATTAGGCTTTTCTATTTTCCCTGTTAGAGATTTGTGAACATGGTATAAATCTGGAAGTAAACCAATATTCTAAGCAAACATTTTTAGTGAATAAAAAGGTTTGAAATGTGGTCATTTTTAAATTCATCACATAAGTGACCCAATGCAAATATTCTGCATACTTCCTAAACAGTTCCATTATTAATGGCCTAACATAAAACTAATTGATTTAGTGTAAAATATTACAGGCAACTGGGCAATAGCTGTTTTCTGAGGGCTTGGGTTTCTGTTAAAGCATATTTTCAAAACAAAGAACACTGATCCTTGCAATTAGATCAAGATCTTGATTTGACAATACTGTTACTCTTAGGAGCAATTACTGCAAAAAAGAAAATAGCTTATTTAATAAATGATACTTTAAAAAGTTTAATGGAATGCTGCTGGTGTGTTTGGCATTAATTATCAGCATCATCCTACCTTTCAGTATATAACAAAGGTCAACTGTATCTAACACCCATCTTCCAGATGCTTAAAAAACCTCCAGAAATTATGGACAGAGTGCCTGTAAATTCTGGACAGGAACATTTGGAACTGAGGAAGATCCTGGGTCATGGTGTAACCCATGTATTTACACATGCAAACATGCAATTTACTTCTACAATCACTTCATCAGAGATAGCACTTGCTTCCTTCCACCCAAAAGTTTGCAAAGCAATGAAGTTTGTAAACCGTAGTGTGAGATTTATGATGTTATACTGCAGAAATCTGTTTAGCCCCCAATTTACAATCCTGGCAATTGTATTCAACTCTGTCATCATAACTAATTACAGCTAACTGCAGATTACCATATTGGAAACTCTCATCTGTGTGAAAGAAATATGATGTTTAAAAAAAAATCAAATATCCTGAGGGCTAATGAACAAAAATGCACTATTCTATCTTGGACTGCAAACCCAAACTCTTCGAATTGCTGCCGTAAAACTTCAAATTGCTATTTGTTGGCAAGTTGTTTTAGCCCCAAGTACTTACACAGTAAATCACCATTACACTAATACCATACCTTTGGCCTGAAACATATTAATCTTGGTTAACAATAACTGACATTTACATTACCAATTCAATTCAGGCATTGTGGTGACTAAACATACAGGCAAGAGCTTCGGGGAGAAAAGTTATTAGTTTTGAATGTGTACTTACTTTTCACTGAGAACAATTTTGAAGAAACATTATCATCAATTCTTGTTATAATCTTATAACATAAACATTCAAATCCTAATTGATCTGTAAAACATTTGACTTGGAGTGAAATCTGCATTTGTATCTTGGGTGCAGTTAACTGTACAACATTAACAGTTCAGATATTTTTCCAAGATATGGATTTATATATTTTTATCTGGGACTTTTAAACCATGTGTTCTTAGGAAGGAAAGCAAACTGGGAATCTGAAATATTCTGAAGAATGTGGCACCAGGATATAACCAGATCCTTCCAGGAGAGGGAGAATGGACTTTTTGCAGGCTTTTTTTAGTTGTGTGTGTTTATATTGATTAAGGCAATAAAAGCCCTTGGTTTAAAAAAGATAAGCTGGGTTTGCTCTTCTTTATTTAGTGTCTCCCTCGAACTTTCAAGCAGAAAATAAGTTCTCACTGCCTTGTCTTCTGTAGCCCCAGAAGCAAACATACCCCTCTCTCCTTATACCCACACATTTTAATGGCAGTACAGCACAAAACACATTTGGACCAAGGATTTTATTTCAACTTCAGAGAGTTCTCTACCAGACTCCAAATTCATCATGAAATGTGTTATCTTTAGGTTTCATATCTAGGAGGAAAATTTAACAGAGTATTGATGTTTAGATAGCATTTTTGCTGCACTATTTATAGGAGTGCCAAAACAAGATAGTGCAGTTTAAAAGCATTAAGATAAATGCAAGGCATTTGATGTGTTCTGTTTTGTTTTGGGGGGGTTTATGTTTAGATTTAGTAAGTTGCCCACAAAAATTCTTCAAGTAACAACAGGTATTTGACTCCTGAGGAAAACAGGATGGATTACATGTATCCCATGTTGCTTTTTGTTTCCCATCTTTTCTTGGCTTCAAATCTGAAACAGAGCACAAAACCCACATTAGAAATGATGAGTGCATGTTTCAGGTATTTAACCACATTATTCTTAACAACAACAAAAACAGAAAACTTATTTTTAATACTATAATAAAGACATAAAGACAAATATAGCCATACAACCTGCACTTTATTTCCTGATAAAGCCTCTGTACTTAAGTCTGATACACTCCTAAAAAAGCCCACCAAAACCCAACAAGGTTAAACTAAACAAATAAGATTAGCACAACTAAGAAAACATTTAACTGAGATTGTATTGTACACACTTAGTGCCAATGAAACCACAAATGTTTAATTCCATACTCAAATGACTTACCCCCAAGCAAGCTTCTTTTTCTTTTGAGCTTCTTGGGCAGCCTCTGCTTCTTGCTTGGCTTTTACAAAGTTGCGGCAAGCGGCAGCTTTGGCAATTTTCACACCAAGCTAAGACATGAAAAGGAACAAAGGAAAACTGATTAGATGCAAATGGCTCATATGAAATTTAAACCTCACAAATTACGTGGTCTGATATTGTTTCTCAAAAGTTGAGAGATACTAAAATATCTTTCAAATATGAGGCTGATGATGCACTGTTAGACTGGACAAACAAGAATGTCTCTTGAGGGAAAAACAAAGGCGTAGGATCCTGGGGCAAGCAATCCTTTTCACTAAATCCTTCATTTTCAGAAACAAAAGCATAGTGCAACAGCTCACTGGATGCTTTTGTTTATTTGTTTTACATAGACAGACATATCCAAATACATAGTCTCCATTATTAGGACCAGCCTGTGACCTCAGCTATACTAACACAATAGAATCAGGTCTTACCAGTGTCAAAAACACCCAAAAAGACATTTATACAGGAAGAGCTGCTACCACCACACAATTTTCAGTAGAACCACTAGACATGTTTTAATCACTCTGCCCAAAAATAAATGATGCAGTGAACATAGTGTCTACCTCCACATTACAAGCTTTAAAATTGCAAGGGTATGATAAACCAGCTTTCCACGCAGGTGAATTACCACTTCCATCAACTTATGCAAACTGTAAGAATTAAGTTCCCTTTAGTGAATGTCCAGCACAGGAGGGAAAGGCAGGGGAGAGGAAAGTAAAAAAGATGGGAGAAGACACAGTGAACTATGACCAGTTTACTTCCCTTGATCAGCATTTGTAACTTGTAGTTACATTTTGTGGTTGCTGCCTTGACTTGACATTATGAGTTATGAAGGAATTCATTCTCAGAAGTTACTGCTATTCTCCAAGACAAGAATGCAATTCATTCACCCCAAATTGCACAAACTGACGTGGACAAACACGTTTTCTTTCAATCCACACCCAAATCTATTGAAATTAGCAAGCAGTTTCTGACTGGATATTCCAAATTTCCCCCAAAATGGAGCATCACAGAATGGGAGACCCAAGGGGAAGAATACTCTTTAACACCTTGGCTGAAGTTCCACTATTAATGGTAATATACTTGAATAATCTGCAGCACCTATGCAGACAAATATTCACTTTGAGAAATGCTTTATCCAGGTAAGATGAGAGAGAATTCAAGAACACATCTGCAGGTGTAGATGCACTGACACATCTTCCCATAACTACCCCATCAAACACACAAAAGGTAGGTGATCATTTTGTTAACAAAGAAAAAAAAACCAGACAACCAAACAACAAAAAACCCCAAGCCAGCACCACTACATGCTCCTCTATCTAATGGTCCTCTCAGGGTTCAAGAACGAAGAAAGCAGCCTTTCTGCAGCAACCTTTAAAGGAAAGGCAGCAAGCACAACATCAGCCTGGGCTTTGTTTGAGGCTCCAAATGCTGGCATCACAAGCAGTCAGGAGCTGAGCATAACAGTTTAAAAGGAAAATAGGTATTTTCATAAACATAATATTTAAAAAGGAAAAAAAAGAATGCTGAATGAGTTTCTCACCCACTATTTGCATGTGTTATAAGATTATAAATATGTACCTTTGGAATCACCTTGATGCACAAAATAGTGTGACCAGCTACTTCAAAACTTCTATATTATCTATATAATTTTCCCCCGAGCATTAACATTTTTTATTAACAGTAATTCAATGCTGACATCTGAACTGCTAAATTTCAGGTCAAAGACTAAAACATAACATTCTTTTATTTGCATTGTCACTTCATATTTAAGGGCAGCCATTAACCTTAATATAATCACAGTATAAAAATGCTTAAGAAAACTCATCTAAAATATTCAAAAAATGTTTACTTTTAAATTGAAACAGGAGTAATTATTAGTTTAAACAATAGAGCAATCTGATGGCTGAAGTCAGTTAGCAGAACCATGCTTTTATTGGAAGTATTTTACCTCCTAACACACTTGAAAATTAACTTTTGCTGTGTGATGAGTAACAGAATCTCCTTAAAATATATTCTAGTGGCCTATTGAGCACTTATACAAATATACACAAGCAAGCTCTAAACAAGTGTTGCAGAAGAATCTTTTTGTCTGCATTTTTTGGAAGACAGAATGAGTTCTCCCATCTTTGAAAAGTACAGAAAAAAATGGGATAATAGGATCCTCTGCAGTGTATGTGGAAGTAAAAGCAGAAGCATTTTGCAGCATTGTTATAATTTCTAGGCTACATAGAGTCAAATTTTCAAGACATGAAAACCAATGTTGCATATAAACACACACAAACATTTTAGTCAGATAAATGTCTTCTGCCCTCACCCAAACCCAGACATACATCTTCACTCCCTGCTCCCCTCCCAGAAGAAATCCATAAAAGCTTGGTCGATGGATTTTACATTTAAAGAAAAAAAAAATCCACACTAACATTTCAGGTCATCAGATAACTCAATAAAATACAATCTTAAAAGAAGTAAGAAAGCATGAATAAGAATATATACAACAATTTCTTGTGTAGTCAAAGTATCAGCATTTTCCATATAGAACATCCAATATTTTGCTGCATTTTAATTAAGGTGTCTAAACATTATCACAAAGAACTGCAAATTGGTCAGAGCACGCAGTAAGGAAAATTAAGCTCTAAAGGCTTTTTATCACCATATTTCAGGAACCAAGGGTGTAAAATGTTCTAATTTGGGATATATTAAAAGCCATAAAAGGTCTTTCAAAAAGATTAATGGTACTTTGCTTGGATTTAAGATAAGGGCTTTAGCTGGTTGGAAAAGCAGGGCCCTGGCTAGACCCTTGAGGCATTCATCTTTACAGCCACTTGGAAGATTTGTAAAAGCGTCTGCATAACCTCAAGCAAACGCACTGCGACATTTTTTTTTTTAAATTCCTTTCAATTTTACAGGTTTAAAGTGTGTAAATTATACTGGGTAGTAAAGCTGATATAATGGTTCATCCTTGTAACACTATATATATGTGTATTTTGAGAGAAACTTAAAAAACAACTTAGTTTTGACAGGGCAAAGCCCTTTCCATTTTAAAGTTGCCCAATAATCATGTCAAATATCTTACTCTAGATGTTTAATGTAGCATAAATGAAAATTTCCTACTCATCTGAAATTGTTACCTTGTAACAAATATCTGAAGCTTTACTTCTTTTTGAACACTTTCAAGGCATTTATTTAAAAATACCAATTATCATACTTTAAACTTTTTTATGGAATAACAGGTCTCTATGAAAAATATTTATGCCATTCTCTTTTGTTCTTTAATTAAATGAAAACAGATGTTTTCTGAAGTAAAGCGGAACCATTACTGGAGTACTTAAAGTGTTAAGGTCTTTAATTTTTATATCAGTTTGGTCTACAATTCCTGATTGTCTTTACTCAAGCTCAACATTAATGTCAAGCAAGTTACCTAGGAGACGAAAGAGATCAAAGAGACAAAAAACCCTCAAATGTCTGATTAATCAAGCCTGCAAACAGCTTATTTCTTTTAGCCTGCATGCAAGTATGAAAATGAGATTCTGGGAGCCGTACATTGTGCAGATTTGTTCATTCTTATCAGAACAAAGCCAGCGGCAGCTTATTTCATGGATCATTGGCACTGTCATCAGTGCTACACAGAACGGGTGACAGCTCCTCATTTTGAGGCTTGAACAAAATTAGCAAAAAGTCGGCACAAATTAGCCTCTCATCTTTTTAGTAATATGACATTATTCATTTACTTTTTATCCAATTTTTAATTTTTTCCTTGTCAGCTATCCCTTTCTAGTGTTTCTTGCACAGCATCATAAAACACTTTTAAAACAAGCAAAGAAATGGCTGAAGTTGAAATGGAATGTAAAGTTCAGGCAAAAGAGTAAACATTTTTATTAAGTTGCAACAGAATCTACTGTAACTTTCAGAAAACTTCTTTGCAAATCAGGCCATTTAACATTAAATATCACAAAGCAAAGACTTGTCTTTAAGATAGGACTGTAAAATGTAAACGCTGAATGATACAAGTACTGAGACAACAGAATCGAGAACTGCTCCAGAAATACTGGGGTATGAAACACAAAATATTAAACCTACAAAAGCTCCAACAAAACATCTATATTCAAACAGGTCCTGAAATATCCTGTGATCACAGCAGAGAAGCCAAACAGCCTTTTAATATAGTGTTACAGTTTCTCATCAAATATGAATCTAGTTATTTCAGGCTTGCCTCTAGCAATGATTTTCTCCTTTTATGTTATGGAATGTTATCCATTGCTGACGTATATAAAATATATAAAGCAAACAAGAATACCGGGTGGATTTTGCAGTGAAAATTGTCCCCTTTCAATGATGTGCTCAACTTCCCCTGTAAAATACTTTGTAATACCTTTGTTGTATTTTTATGCTGTGTATTACAACATCAAATTATATTTGGATGACACAGTAATGGAGCAAGGACAGAAAACTGTTCTAATATTAAGCTCTTTGCTAGACTTAAACATTGAAACGCAAGCAACTTCCTCCATTCATGAGAAAATACAGCATTAAAAAATTAACCATAAGCTGTTAGATGCTTTACAGAGCCCCCTTATAACAAAGGCAGTTTTAAAAAAAGAACTGTAGTACTGTTTTCAGCAATTTCTTTATCTCTGTTCTTCTAAGTAAGAAAGCTTATTAACAAGCTTTGAACTTAAAATCACATTTACAATAATGTGCCATCAACAGTTTTATAAGCTAATTAGAAAAAAAGATTAATTAATGACTGGCTGCTAATAAAATGGCAATCATGAAGAAAGAAACCAAGGGTGCTAAGCTTCAACTACCACCAATTAAGAGCTAATTACAAACAAATTATATATGTGTTTTGCTGTGGGCTTTAATTTACTAAAATGGTTTTAATTAAAAGAGAAAACATGCTGATTAATTGAACTGCAGAAAAAATCTACAGTATAAACTGTGCTTTGTCTGTCTCTTTAATTAGACTTGTAACATCTGAAATCTTTTTTTAAGGTTTGTTAAGGAAAAGATATACATAATTAAGGGAGCATAAGAATGTAATTCTAGGTGATAACCCTGCCATGTTCCAAAGGTTAAAAGAAAACCACCTCAATGAAGAGGAATATTTGGAAGCACCTTCACTAATGTAAGAAAGGAAACCCTTCTCAGATTAAAAAAAGGTTCTTTTTTTTCCCTTTTTTTTTGGAGGGAGGGGGCAGTTCTTCCACAACAATTGTTCCAAGTTAATTTGTGCTTGGTTACACTCCACATAAAATTGCATCGCTTCAGGTACTGTGAGAAATTGTGAACATTGCACAGAACTTAAGAAATTTTATTTTACCAACAGAATAGCATCAAGTACTAACTCCTTTCCACCTCTCACAGTGATGTCTTCACAATCCATCACTTCCTGCCCAGATTCTCACATGGAAACCAGTTTCCAGAATGGTTCTCAGCAGTTAAAACCAACAAACTGCCTTGTGTATTTCCCTTTCTAATCTATATGACTAGAGGTTACTTGCAGACAGGAGACAGCAACTTGATCATGAGAAAATGGTCAAAACCAATGCATCAAATTTTAAAGACAACAGCAGGACTGATCTTGCTGTAACATGAGGATGATATTCCAGTGAACAGCCAATTAATTTCATCAATTACAATGCAGATCTTTCATTTAAGCTTGATTAAATACCAGTGTCTATAAAAATTGCAGCTTTTCAAGCTTTCCCCAAAATGCCAGAAGCCACTAAACCAAGCACTTAGGAAGTGCTGTCAAAAAGTCTGTGCTATTTAGAGACTGACAAGTGCTACAGCAATTTAGCACACTAAATTACAAAATATTTTTAAAGTTACTTTTGACAGGTAAGTCTAATACGGTCCAGATTATTTAATGGTGTTCAAGTTACAGTCCTCAGGCTAATGTGTTCTTAGACAATGTGGCACCTACCTACCAGGCTGTTCACACAAAAAACACCAACAAGTGCAAAGTCTGGGCTTTAGTCAGATTAGTTCTCACAGTATTAGAGCCATAAGAAATCTGTATTCTGCATTTTGAGACACCAAACCACGATCTGAGCACAAAAACATTATGAAAAGAATCTTTTTTTTCCGAGGGAAAATACGCTTGGAAAATATATCTAAGGAGTGATGGTGGGGAATCTTTTAAGAATTTTGGTTTACCTACGAAAATAATTTTTACAAGTACCACTCCAAATTGAAACTGATTTATACAGAGTGAAATTACCAGATATCTGCACATGCCATCCTTACTCAAAGGGATAAACACATCCAGCTATGCACAGTCACAGTGCCCTGGTTTATCAACATTTATTCTTTTAAAAAATCTAGGTGGATTCCCACTAACACAGTAGGAACAATTTAATTACATCTCAAGATAAAATTCCAGAAAGATTTTTACAAAGCATTAAAAAGTTGACATAATTCCAAGTCTCTGATCCCAGCTCCATATCCCAAGTAGCTGCTACAATTAGATCTCAGCTATCTAATCCTAAGGTATCACCAAAAAATCATGTCAGTTCAGCCCAGGTAAGTGTTTACATAAACTTTATTCTCTTAATAACTTTCATTCTAAAAGGCTCAGATTTTTTTGGTAACTCCTACATTAACATTAACATTTCTATTGGCATCTCTCAAGTTAAATAAGTCATCCTTAAATGCAATGTTCAAACAATTGCTTTAGGTATGCCAGCCTACATCTGAAAAGCACAGCTATAAAACATGAAGGACTCTGCCAATGCTGGAAGCTCTGGAATGTGATAACAAAGACAGCAACTGGATTACAATAATAAACACTAACTGTGCATATTGTACCATGCACACTGCAATGAACTGCTCAGTTATTTAATACTAATCATACTGTACTGCAGGTATTAAAGAAATAATCCAGTAGTCTTAACTTGAATATCTGCAGTGAATTACTGAGTATGACCCACCTGCATTATGTTGTTGCTCAACACATTTATCAAAGCAGTGTTGATCCTGGACACTGTAATTGCATCACAGCACTGAGGTGCTCCAGCCAGAAGCTGAAGGAGCAGAGTTACTGAAGGCTTAAATTATTGTCTACAACATAACGCAGAGATGCCCATATTTTTTTCAGGAAGAATTTCACTTTTGTACAAAATAATGAAATCAAGAACTTCAGGATCACCAAGGGAAGCAGAGCACCCCACAAGAGAATGTGCTGTGGAGATGGCCAAGGATGCCATCTGCTACCCTGATGACTGACAATAAGAGACAAGGGGTAATACTTGTTAGTGAGGTTTGCCCACAGATTAGACAAAATATTCATCTGTGTTATACATACAGTTCATATTTTTCATAGAAATGCAACTGCCAACAAAAAAGAGGGAACACACCAGCCAGTCTCAAAAGCTACCTATGAATCCACCCAGTAAATACAGCCTCATGCAGTACGCTTCCAAGTTCTAATTCTCACTCCAAAGCCTTGAGTGCTCCCGGACTGAGAAGCTTTGTTTTAAAATCAGCATTTGTGTGTATTTGCCAAAGCAAAGAAAACAACAAATAATGTATTGCCCAAAGCCTCACTTAATGCAGTGCAGTAACATTTTCCTTAAAGAACCTGCAACAAGTACCACTTGGAAACCTGAGGACCCAAAACCTGAAAGCGATATCATTTAGTTTTCAGAATGTAAAATTCCATGATGCACTGAGAGCTGCTAGATTATGCATATTGCCTAAGTCATCACTGATTTTAAATGAATCTGATTTTAAAAAAGCTTTTCTCCCTGTGTCACAATGATAGGATATTGACAGCATCATTTTGACATTCCTTTGCTTTTTAGGACATGTTTTTACCATATATACTCATCATCTGTTTATTTTTGGCTTCATTTTTCTAAATACTGAAGCTGCCCTATCAGTTTCACAGGCTTATAAATGTTATACATCAAAAATTAGTTTCACTTATTAAGGCAGGAAACGGCTTTAAGAACTCTGGGATCTGTGCCTCAAAGCAAAAGCTTTATCAGCAGGTTCCAGTCACTGCTTCTTGCAAAAGAAAATGGTGCCGATTAAAACCCCATACACCTGATTTCAAAAAAGAACACCTAGCCACTGAACATTCCTCACATGGCTGCGAGGGGGGCTGCACCCCAAACACCACACAGCTGTTTCTCACACACTCTCTGTCCCCAGCCCTGTAACACCGCTCAAGAAAAATGAAAACTATACATAAAGAGATGAAGTTGAGATAAAAGAACAATAAAATTCATCCACTTATTACTCCAGACCTCAGAAGTGGTGTACTTCAATACAGCCACAGTACAGTTCCATGCCTGTCTTGCTCACAGAGCTGTGTTGCATTTGGAAGTTAGAGGGATACAAATAGCTACATAATTTAAAAATTAACTCACTTCTTAGAGGCATTGTATATTAAAATGGACATTTCTGTAAATTGCTAAGAGAAGAAAAGTACCAATTGAATGAATACCACACAACATGAAAGCAGTATTTTATTAACTGTACTTGTACACAACAATGACTATTCAATCAATCTCTTTCATAATCAAATCCTCTTTTTATAGCTCTTCACTGAAACAGTCACTGTTCGAACAATTTCTTAGGAAAAAAAAAGTATTTTAAAAGATCCATTTAAAAAAAAGGCTTCTGAAAATCACAAAGGAAAATGAAGCTTGCAGTGAGCAATGGAGCACATCTTTACAAGAGCAGAGAACCCCAGTGAATTCTCATGGATTCTGCCTCGACAAAACTCCTCATGAGAGATCAAGCCAGTCATTTGAGTTTTCCTTCTTTCAACATACTATTTGTTCAGATAAACCCACTTAACCAAAACCAAGTCAAGGCTGTGAATACTAATAATGTTTCAAGCATTTTGTTTTCAGAATTACAACATGCTAATATTTGAAAGTCAACAATTTGGAGCTAATGTTCCACAAATAATAATACACTGCTGCAGCACCTGGGATATGCTAGATGTTGTATAATCCCATGGCTACCAAAATCAGATAACAGTTTATCATAAATATTACAAAACCTTAAAACTTCTTACATTAATTTGTTTTTATAGTCAAACAATTTGCACTAGAACCTCAGTATGTTTTATTGATTATAATACTCCAACCACTTTACAGGAGATGGGATAATGACATTTGTGAAGGAGAACAGCAAGTGTTTTTCATGTTGTACACATGAAAGGTAATAAAACAGTCAGAAGCTGGTCAGACATAAAGGGAACATCAGGACACATTCTTACCACTGTCAATAGCTGTTATCTTTGCAGACTGAAGTTTTGTGATCACTGGTGACAAGGCAGATAAGAGTCTAGTCATTAGAAACTGCCCTGAGTGACTAAATGGAGCAGTTTAATGATTTTGTAACAACACTCACAGAGGAACAGTTACTTTTACCTAACCTCAGAGAACCTTAAGAACTGTATTCCCCACTTCAAAAGCCACCTGTTTTTAAAGCCATCACAATATTGTAATACATTGCATTAAACAGATTTAAATCTGCAATTTTACATTAAAGCTTAGTTTAAAACACTGCATTTAAGAAACATTTATAAAATTTGTATGAGAATGAGAAGCAGTCAAAATTTGTCTTTACTTTCCTAATCCTTTTCTAATACCTTTGAATTTTGCAAGCATATACAGTGGACAGAAAATTCCCATTACCTCTGTGAAGATGGAAGAATATACAAGATAAAGGAATGAAGGCAAAAGTTATATAATTATTCTTTCAGTATAAATCAAAAATATTTATAGTTTAAATCATACTATTTAGGTGACTTTAAAAATCGCTTCTTCACTCACTGAATTTTTTTTTTCTTATCTGGCTTCAAAACTATTTAACTATCTTTTTATCCTAATTTTTTCCTGTGCATTTTCTCCCCTATGCACAACTACCAATGGGGAAATCAGCCTTTGTGGACTTCAGCTATTTTTACTTCAGTTGCTACCACCTACCCTATGTGCACAAATTGAACAATTTCTTAAATGAAGTTACCAGAGGTATCTGACAGATTCCTCACCGGTTTAAGGTGGTCATTAAGCAGTAGATACAGATTTAAAAGCTCTCATTTTTGTAGCAGAGCACAGCTTTCATGAAATTATTCAGCTATACCAACTAACAAGACATCTTGAAAAAATCATGTTACTCTGCATTTGTTTTTAGATATGTATTTATACACTGAACAGTTATGGCAAGGAGAAAAAAAAATATCCAACACAATTCTAAGGCTACAGCAGTAGTGCAGAGAGACAACCATTCTTCAGAATTCTTCCAGCCATCAACTCCTGACCCCATGAATACACAGAAAAACAAGTATTGACACACAACTTGGGGTTCATATGTCCTTATTTGCTCTAGGCTTGCTAAATCTCTACCTTCTTCAGGCTCCCCAAGCTTATGGGTGAGGTAATGCAAAAAGAATTATGAGGCACAAGGAACTGAGAGGAAGGGAGAAGCCCACTCCTGTCCTCTTGGCTTGTAACATGGGAGAAAAATCCAAAGCTCAACACAGATGACCAGAGACCAACTCCTCTGAGCTGTGGAGTGAGCAGCAAGGCTCTAAAGCAAGGTCACTTGGGACAGTCCATGGCTGTATTTTCAATTCTTAAACACAGCTAAAGCTGTCCAAGCATTGCTAGATCAGCAGCAAAGCCCTTCAATCACTGACAGGAATCTGCTCAGGAAAGGAGAAAGATGCTGCAAACAACTTCAATGCTGTTTTACTCATGACACTTTCAGTCCATGTGCAAAACTAAAAGATCCCTCAGAGTTTTTGTTAACAGCCCACTTACCTCACGAATGGCTAATCTGTCACTCAGCTCCTCAGCCTTGGCAATGTCACCTTCAGCCACACACTTCTCTATGCTCAGTTCAAGGCCAGACTAGGCAAAAAAAAAAAAAAAAAATTCCTTTAGCACAAAAAGAACATATTTAAAAGGAGTACCCCCTTTCTAAAAATATTTCTTTCATAAAATTCTTTAAGACATTGCATAAACCTGTAATTTCTGTGTACCACAAATCACTCTGTCTGTGTATTGTAATGGACAGTATAATTAAGAATTCACTGAGAGGCTGCCTGAGCACAAATCATTGCATTAGTTCCACCTTATGTGCAGGATAATACTATAGGTTAAAAAAATTACACGGGCTAGTTTATGCCTGTCACAATAAAATTTCATCTGAAGATCTGGCTTATCTCTTCCATCCCTGGAGCTTTCTAAACAAAATGTGAAATATATGTGTCAGGTAACATGAAGAATGGCAATTACCACTGTATCGTTACAGCTCTAAGATCTTATCTTTACCCAAAAAACAGAGTTCTGGCACAAAGCCACTCCACTGTGCTAATAAATTAAAAATTCTAGCAGCCCTATGGAAAACAATGAAAAAACTTCAGGATTTACAGATGTTTTCTTATTGTCAGAGGTAAACATACCTTGTTTAATGGCAACAATTACAAAACATAACAATAAAAAGTAACTATTTCCTGGAACTTAGAGTTGTAAACTTCTGATGGAATACAGAGGGTAGCACTGACTTCAGAATTTCACAAAAAACCTCACTCTCATAACAAAAGACAATTTAGAGCCTCGCTGGCTTTAAGTATTAGTGAAGCTAAAGAAACCACATCTGACAGTTCCATAACACACACTTTTTTTAAGAGATAAAAAATGAAAAAGCTAACGGAATTCTTGATAAACAGTGATCTGCAAACACTGCACTTGAATTATTTCAGGTAGTAGATGAAAAAAAAAATGCACAATTGGAAGTTGTAGTAATGGCAAATTTTGTTGAGATGCCTTTTCTGAAATTAATGAGACTTATCTTCCACTAGTGAAAATATCCCTGAAATTACAATAAAACCACCTGCATTTAAACACTTTGGGCCTCATTCCAGATCTATCCTGAGCACTTTAATGACAACTAAACAGCCACCAAAAGTGGCTTCATGTAGAAACTTACTTTAAGAAAACGAAAAATAGGAAAATTATCATAAACTGAACATTTCATGTAATGGTATGTAGAGAACTTTCTAAGAAATACTATAGAACCAACAGTGCTACCAGAAATAGAGTGAGATTTTTAACTTATCCATAATGTGTGCCAATAATTTCAGCTATGATTAGTTGCACAGTAATATTTATGAACTATGAATCCAGTCAAAATGTATGCTAGGTTTGCCCCTTTAATTCCTGTAGCCACTGGTGTCAACTGAAGGATTTATGACACATAAAATGATACATTTTAAAGTTAAAACACGATGAAGCAAAACAAAAGGAAAAGTCAAATAATGCATATGAAGTGTTCTGTCTCTCACAACATGAGAAAACAAAGTCAGACAGGAAACAAGTCTGGATATTGTCTTAAAAGAAAGCACAGCAACCATTCAAGGACATTTATTTACAAAGTTCACAAAATCATCCTTCCTCAGAGTGACTGTATCCTTTACTCTCCAACAGCCTCAGTTTCATTCCTGTCTCAGTTAAGGACAAGTTCTTTTACTGCCAAATACAAACTGCCTTTGTAATAATAGTCACCTTTTGTGGAGCCCTGCTGTCCACAGGTGATTCAAATCTATCATTGATTCCAAAGTATTGTGTAAGTTCTTTCCATTTGTCTTCATTTTCCAACTGCTGACTACTAAAAACAAACAAACAAAGTCATTACTATAACCACTTCCCTTTTCACAACTCCTAATACCCTTTTCAAAGCCAAAATAAACTCTTCCATTTGGCAGACATGGTCTTTTCACCCATTCAGTTTTTAAATGAAGTGAAATTAATTATTCCTTCCCCCTTGTAAATGTAATTTCACAATCTTGAAAGCAAGCTGATGGAATCCTAGAACCATTTAGGTAGAAAAAGTTCATTGAGTCTAACCATAAACCTAACACTGACAAGGAGGACAAAGAAGGGAAGGAGCAGGCTGAACAGGAGCTTATATGAAGGAAGTAGGAAGAACTTAGGGTCTATTAAAAGTTACATTTAATAATACATTTCTGTTGATTTTTAAGATCAAGCAATAACACACCATCAAGCAATCACTGGTACAAATTCAACCTGCCCAACAGAGACACTGGGCAAACTTAAAAGATATTTCACAGAGTGCTTAAAGCTAGGCTTTGGCTGTGAATGTGGTCAAGCTTATTACAAGTTCTGCCTGCTACTAACAGACCTCAGGTAATCCCATTGACCTGGTTATACCTCTTAGCCACTTCATCGGTCTTTCTCTGTTTTGCTAAGGGGAAAAAGAAAGAAAGAAAAAGATCCAGCATTACACAGTGATACCCCACAGCATCCAGTGAAGTTAACAGAGCTCTAATTGGTCATATTTTCTTTGAAAGATCAACACATTGGGATTTTTACCCAATGATCATGTGTATTTAAACCACTCAGCTTTAAGAAACTCCTGCAGTATCTGTGAAGTTTTAACCACAACATGCAAAAGTAAGTTTTATAGAAGTACTGAAATACACTTAACCATTACAAATCAGTATTACCTAAGTTCTGCCTCCTTTTAAAGAAGAGGACAAATATATTATTTGCATTCTATGTAGCAACCTACAACCTCACTACAACCTTGCATGCAGAAAAATAAAATCCCAGATAACAGCTAGAATCCAATTCTTCATTAAAAAAAAATACACCAAGAAAACCCCTCAAAAACCAAAACCACCCACCCCACAAAACAGCATGTATTGATACTAATCCAATTTGGGGAAAAAAAAAGTGTTAATCATTAAAAAACACCTTTTCGGTGGCGCTTTCTTTTTCGGCATCTGTTTTCCTCTTGTGCTTGCATTTTCATTTCACGGTGTTTCTTCTGAAGCTCCACAAATTTCTACAAGATTATGAAAAAGCAAGTTAGCATTTTCAATTTTTCCCCACTTTCAAGAAATTACATTTTTAATTACATAGAGAAATGTTCAATTATCCACAGTGCCTTGTGTTATCTATTACATCCCAATTTCTAAATCGAGACCACGCAACTCTGACGGTGTTAAACTGGAATTGGTGCCAACCTTTCATCACCTCTGACTTTCTGCCCTCCCTACATCCCAGGACTGTTCAGATGTGACAGTTCTCTCATGGGATGTGACACAGAACACACTTTTGCTTGCTGTGCACTCCTGAGCACATGTATAGTATACAAATATACCATGTATTTTTATTAGTGGCAGCACGGTCCTTGCACACNTGTGCACTCCTGAGCACATGTATAATTTACAAATATACCATGTGTAAAAACACACGGTTTATTGGTAGTTTGTAATACACAAATTAGTGGCAGCACGGTCAGGTTACCTACAAGGACTGAGGGAAGAAAGAAGGCAATTATTTTTTGTCGATTCTTATCTGAATGCAAAGACTAAAACACAATGTTGTGTTAAAGTTTGTTGTTTTTCTCAGTCTTTACATGCAACTGCAAAATCAGGAGGTCATAAGGAACTCTTGAGTCTGAATGCTTGCAACTGACCCCTACAGCAAGCAGCAGGGCACACCTCCCCTTCCCAGCTGTGCAGCACCCCCACAGAGGTTGAAACACTGAGCTGTAAATCCTTACCAATGCAGAAAACACTTACCAAGCAGCTCAGAGCCCATAAACCACTGAAAACACAAGTTTTATGCAACTGTATAGTTATGACAACTCCTTGCTGTGCTTTCAACCACCACCAAACTACCACCTAATCACTTCCTTCCTACCTGTTCACCTTGCTTTAAACAATCTAAGGTGTGTACACTCAGATCATATTTTATCTAATTTCGTATCTGTATATTGACTATTCAGCATTGAATTATTTTAATCTAAAAATCAGCCATTTGAGTACCCTGCATTATGCTCATTTGGAGACCTGTAATGATACATACATTCCAGATATTTACAGACACTCCAGGAGGGCAGGTTTGAGATTCACCTTCTTCATCTGTCACTGGTACAATATGTTCACTGCTGGCATTACTTTCCTGTCCAGTCCCCTGAACTCTTTCAGTATCTTCTTTTGCATCTTGCTTTAAACAGGAATCAGGTGATTCATCTCCATCATCAGAACTTAGATCAACATCACTTTCATTCAGTCCTGGAGGTAACAGCCCACTCCACATCTTCCAGTTTAAGTAAGTCCAAACTATTTCAAGTCAAAGCAAAGACGCCAGGTTACCCACGCCAACACAAAAACATCCTGCACAAGAGAGAAACAGAAACAGCAAAACACGACATCAGAAAGACCTCTGCTTCTCTTACATAACTGTTATTACACGTTTTAGACAAGTACATTATAAACGTCCTAATACTTACTATTTCAGAAAGAAGAAGACAACTTGATTACAGAGGCTGAGACCAAAGTCTCTTTTTTCCCCCTACTCCTTGTCCTTTAAAGTTGTGCCCCTATGCGTTTGCTTACAGCTCCTTTCACTTTAGGGGCGACAGTGTAGCAAACTGCTCCCGTGCCTCCACAGGGGCAGCACACCCACCGCCCTTGGCCCCGGGCCGCCTCGGGGAAGAGCCCGTCCGGGGAGGCGGCAGGCCCGGGAAGCGAAGGGGGCCCGCTCCGGAGACAGCGACGCGAAGAGAAACGCCGCTCAACGCCGGCTTAGTGGAAGGCAGCCGGCCCTGGCCGTGCCGCCAGGCAGTGTCCACGGATCCCCGCAGGGCCGGCGGCGCTGCCGGAGCCCCCTCAGAGCCGCAGCCCCCTCAGAGCCGCCGCCTGCGGCCGTGTTTACCCGGCCGCCATCTTGGCACCGCCGGAACACCCCGCGCGCGGATTGGGCGGGGCGGCGCAGCCAATCAGCGGGCGCGGCGGTCGCCATGGCAGCGGGGCGGGGCCGGGTGTCCCCGGGCGGGGCTGGCGGCGCTGTGAGGGCGGCGGAGCGCGGCTGAG